>JASTWQ010000284.1:0-252418 GCA_035220615.1 Leptothorax acervorum
AGTGAAAAAATTAATATAAAATGTGAAAAATTTTAGTGAAAAAAACTTGGCACTGCTAAACATAATAATATATATTAATGAAACAATTTCTATAAATGGAAAAAGTACTTTAAATTAATGTGTGAAAGTCTCTACATTCACATTGTAATTATTAATTTAATATTTTAAATTAGTTATTTATTGCTTTCAAATATTTTAAAATTTGGTAGCGCCAAGTTTTTTTCACTAAAATTTTTCACATTTTATATTAATTTTTTCACTTTAATGGGAATACATTTTTTAAAAGAACAATAGTTATTTTTCGATATAATATATATTTAATTGGCGCATAATTTAAAGATATCATTTCTTTTTTTTGTAATAAATATATTACTTCGATTTTTTTAAGGTAAATATATTACTTTGGTTTTTTTAAGGTAAAGATATTACTTGGATTTTTTTGAGGTACAAAGATAACTACTTCGATTTTTTCAAGGTACACCACGCGTGCTTGGGGTCTTTTTTTTACCATTTTGTAAAAGGTAATTTTGAACGGATATCACCCCTTTTTGTTATAGATACATAATGTCTATCAACATCGACATTTATGTCTGATAAAATCAAATGTAAATATTTTTTGTATTATAACTTACAAGAATTATATCTGAGAGTTTGACATCCTTAAATGTGCAGTGTAGTTTGTATAAATTTATAAATCATTAAAAAAATTAAGACACAAAATATGAATATATTAGACAAAGTCAAATTTGTCGAGAGCACATTATGCAGTGTTTGCTATAAATAAATTTTGTCGAAAGAAAAACAGATTTGATACAGAATTTGGCATGTACGATGCTATTGGCAGAATGTCATAGTAGATAATATATGTATAGTAAAGTTTGTTAACAAAATAAGGCAATTAATAATTTATAATACAAACTACACTGCACATTTAATTAAGGATGTCACTGTCAGATATAATTTTTGTGTTATAATACAAAAAATATTTAGATTTAATTTTATCAGATATATTTGATAGTCATTATTAGAGAAAAAGAGAGAGAGAGAGAAAGAGAGAACGCGAGCGGGGAACGCGAGCGTGACCGCGAGAAAGAGCAATACGTACGATAGATATAACCTCGCGACCCTCGCACAGGGTGTATCCCAGGAACCAGCCATCCGCAAGGCGCGAACTCTGTCACTCCAGCACTGCACTTCGTTCGGAGTGTTCGGACGCGACGACGCGGACGGAATATTTCTCGACGACGCGGACGTCTAAAGCGGCCCATAACATGTACGAGTTTGATTCGCGAGCCGAACTCAAACGTTTTTCACCACACACACACTCCCGAATAGTCCCGAAATTTGGCTCGTCGGACGCCGAGCCCGTCTCGTAACATCTCACCCACGAACGAGCAGAAACCGAGCCGAGCCGGACTCGCGACGTGTATGGGCCGCTTTATGGTTATGTTTACATACATCTGGACGACGCGGACGTCTAAAGCGGCCCATAACATGTACGAGTTTGATTCGCGAGTCCGACTCGGCGAGCTTGATTCGCGAACCGGACTCGACCGTTTTTCACCACACACACACACTGCCGAATAGTCTCGATTCTATAAACGTTGATCCCGTTGATCTAATCTCGACGACGCGACGCGGACGTCTAAAGCGGCCCATAACATGTACGAGTTTGATTCGCGAGCCGGACTCAAACGTTTTTCACCACACACACACTCCCGAATAGTCCCGAAATTTGGCTCGTCGGACGCCGAGCCCGTCTCGTAACATCTCATCACCACACACACACTCCCGAATCGCGCAAAGCCCGTGTCGATCCAGCCGCGTAGGTTATCTCGCTCCGCGGTGTCATACACCGCCGGGCCGCGGGGCGCCGGAGGTGCGACTGCACTCACAAGGGAGGGGCCCGATGTGTTGTCGCTGAGATCTAAATAATACTATTATATTTGGTTTAAGGATGATAAATAAAGGTGCCTAGCAAAATTTTAGCTGCTATGATCCACAGGTGTGGACGGCCCGGTAAAAAATTTTTTATTTAAAAATATATAAAAACGTGTATAAATATATATATTTATTTTCAGATTCTTCTTTTTATTCTTTTTCCTGTAGATAATATGTACGAACAGAGATTATAAAAGAGGAAAAAACATGTATGAACATGTATGGACATATTTGATATATAATTATATATATTTATATGTTTTTATATATTTTTATATAAAAAATTTTTTTATCAGGGGAAAGGAGAGGACAGGGGAGGTAACGTTACACATCCTGGTTTACTAACAAGCCGTATAAAGTGGAGGAGTAGATAAAATATTACCATTATCTGGTTAACACAATGTTATAATATATGTCATTCTAATATGCATCTTATGTGAAATCAGCGTTTATGAAAATTTATGTGTTTTCTTTGTCTTCTATTGTACTTTCAATCTATCTTTGAAGACCTGTATCTTCTGCTATAATATATAGTCAATAACACCTTAAAATTTAGTGGTAACCATATTTTGTTACGTTCTTTCGAGTGCACTATATTAGAATTTTATTTGCGCTATTATAGCAGAAGATAAAGTCTTCAAAAATAGATTGCAAGTACCTACAATAGGAGACAAAGAAAACACATGGATTTTTATAAACGCTGATTTCACATAAGATGCATATTAGAATGACATATATTATAACATTGTGTTAACCAGATAAAGGTAACATTTTATTTACTCCTCCATTCTATACTGTTTGTTAGCGGAACCAGGATATGTAACGTTAGCTCCCTTGTACTCCCCCTCCCCCTAGTAAAAAATTTTTCTTATAAAAATATATATAAACATATGAAAACATATATAAATATATATATAATTATATATAAAAAATGTCCATACATGTATTTTCCTCTTCTATAATCTCTATTTGTATATATTACAGGAAAAAGAATAAAAAGAAGAATCTAAAAATAATTGAAAAGATTATTTTTGCATTAAATTTTTTATAAAAAGTGAAGTTTGAGGTAATGAGAAAAAATTTGCCTATATATAATTATATATAACAACTGTTACATTTATATATGATTATATGTAGACAAGTTTTTTCTCATTACCTTAAACTTCATTTTTTATAAAAAATACAATGCAAAAATCGTTTTAATCATTTTTAGATTCTTCTTTTTATTCTCTTTCCTGTAATATATACGAACAGAGATTATAGAAGAGAAAAAAACATGTATGGACATACTTAATATATATAATTATATATATATTTATATTTTTATATAAAAAATTATTTACCGGGCCGCCCACACCTGTGGGTCATAGCAGCTAAAATTTTGCTAAGCACCTTTATTTATCATCCTTAAATCAAATATAATAGTATTATTTAGATCTCAGCGACAACACATCGGGCCCTTCCCTTGTCAGTACACCAAGTGCACCGACAGTGCGACTGCACTCAGTACACCAAGTGCACTGCTAGCGACACTTTGTTGCTCTAAAATAGCGCCGCAAACGTCAAGAAGGTGAAAGTTACACGACGGTGGTGCCGCCGCGCGCCGTGGCGAACGAAGCAAACGGAGAACGTCGACGTTTCTTAATTGTAAATTTTCAGCTTTGAGTTTTGCATCGCAATATCTCCGCTCGTAGAACACGTAGCGGAAAAATAAAAACACTTTTCTTATATAAATTTGGTCCAAGCTTTACGATAAGCCTAATTAGAACTTGATCCGTTCACTGGTTATCGAGATCTAAAAATCTCGGGTACTCGCAACTCGTCGCGTCGCGTATATAGAGCCACGGCTGTCTCGCTCCGCGCGTACTTGGCGCAAGACACTACCGTGTCTCTTGATCGCAATAACCGGACAACAATAATTTGAACGTCTTTCTCAGGCGACGTGAATAAACAGTATATGTTAAGACCGTTAAGATATAAATCAATAAAAAGGAGATGGCCATACGGTCCAAGCTTGGATCTTAGGCAGCTCAATATTATTTTCAATATGTATTTAATACGCGTATTTTCCATTATATTAAACTGCGCGCCGATTATTTATCGGACTTAAAACACAGCTATTGTTGGAATATTAAAAATTCCCTCTCCCTTCCCTAATCAAATTGATAACGATTTAATATTAAAATCACTGTAAAGAACTTATTGCGAAAAATATTACCCCAGCGATATCGATTTAATTAGGGAAGGGAGAGGGAATTTTTAATGTTCCAACAATAGCTGTGTTTTTAGCCCGACAAATAATCGGCGCGCAGTTTAATATATTGAAAAATACGCGTATTAAATACATATTGAAAATAATATTGAGCTGCCTAAGATCCAAGCTTGGACCGTATGGCCATTTCCTTTGTATTGATTTATATCTTAACGGTCTTAAAATATATTGTTTATTCACGTCGCCTGAGAAAGACGTTCAAATTATTGTTATCCGGTTATTGCGATAAATATTACCACATGCCCCGGTAGTCGAATTAGTAAGACGCCCGAACGGAATGCGGGAGATTCCAGGTTCGAACCCTGGCTGGGGTAATATTTTTCGCAATAAGTTCTTTACAGTGATTTTACTATTAAATCGATATCGATTTAATTAGGGAAGGGAGAGGGAATTTTTGATGTTCCAACAATAGCTGTGTTTTAAGTCCGACAAATAATCAGCGCGCAGTTTAATATGTTGGAAAATACGCGTATTAAATACATATTGGAAATAATATTGAGCTACCTAAGATCCAAGCTTGGACCGTATGGCCATTTCATTTGTAGTGATTTATAACTTAACGGTCTTAACATATATTGTTTATTTACGTCGCCTGAGAAAGACGTTCAAATTATTGTTATCCGGTTATTGCGATAAATATTACCACATGCCCCGGTAGTCGAATTGGTAACACGCCCGAACGGAATGCGGGAGGTTCCAGGTTCGAACCTTGGCTGGGGTAATATTTTTCGCAATAAGTTCTTTACAGTGATTTTAATATTAAATCGATATCGATTTAATTAGGGAAGGGAGAGGGAATTTTTAATGTTCCAACAATAGCTGTGTTTTAAGTCCTACAAATAATCAGCGCGCAGTTTAATATGTTGGAATACGCGTATTAAATACATATTGAAAATAACATTGAGCTGCCTAAGATCCAAGCTTGGACCGTATGGCCATTTCCTTTGTATTGATTTATATCTTAACGGTCTTAACATACAGGGTGTTACTAAAAGAGCGGACACTAACTACATAGCGGTATTCCTTGTCAAAAACTGAGTCGAAAAGTCCTGAACAACTTTTTTCTATAATGCTTAACAAAGCCGTAATCATTGAGTAAAGTTAGTCCAACCAGCGTCGTTCTTTAGCCGGGCGAACGTCGGTGAGCCGCGCGCCTGATAGTGTGCGTGAGCGCTCCGCCGCGCATCGCGCGGCGGCACGGCGGCACGGCCGCGGCCGGCCGCGCTATGCCTTCGCGCGCGTCGCATGCAATATTCTTACGCATTGTAATAATAGAAATAAATTTTTCTTGCACTAAAAATCACTTTTTACTCTTCGTCAGAAGTATCCCCTTGCAGAAAATTTTGATAACGGATAAAACTTTCGCCAAGACATAACTATTATTAACATATAAAAATTAACACAAATACAAAAAATTATACTGTGTATTTTACAATACAAAATTTTACAATACAAAAATTTACAATACAAAAATTATTTTCTAAACAATCCGTTTCGTTAAATATCTTTGCGTTAACTTAATTTAAATTATAACACAAAGCACTTATTGAATCTTTCTACGAGGTTTGCCCAGTTACTCAGAAGTAATAAATTTTTTAAGGGAAATTTACTGTAACAATTAGATATTTAAATAATCTCGTACTTAAAAGGAAATACGTTAAAAATATTATTAAAAGCTAAAATATTCAAAAATAAAAGAATTTCTTCTCTTATGAAAAGAAGATTTATCCTAAGTCATGAATAACGCTGTCCAGATGTACAATCTTTTTGAAACCTAGGGCAAATAAGAGCAAACCGCCAAGCGAACAATATTAATTTTTATATTAATAATAAATAATAACACGTTTAATAACTTAAAACAAAATAAAATACAAACGTTTCTGTCTTAGTTTAGACGCATAAATAAAAGTGAAATGTTATCGTATTCATAAGACATTGGACAGCGGTAAAGTTATTGGAAAAGGTTGAACATAAGGTAAATTACATGATAACTGCTGCCTTTTAAATAAAATAATATCACAAAAATTAGCTACAATTCGTATGTTCTTTCATGAAGATGTAAATTTACTTGCCAGACAGTGTTGTATCAATCTCGTGATAATCTACCGTGTCTGGTTTCAGTAATGAAACAATGCTTTTTACATGAGTTAAGATCAATGCACGGATTGAAGACTTAGGCTCGAGCGCAAGGTGAAACAAATACATACAAATGTCATAAAGTATCATATAACAAAATAACACTAGTAAATAAAAAAATAAGTAAATAAATAAACTAGTAAATAAAAAAATCTTTCTAATGATTATTCTCCTATTGTCGAGAGATTTCCACACAATTGACATCTGTAGCCTGTTTTATTTATTAACTTATTTTATTTATTTACGAGTGTTACTATGTTATGATGCATCATGATATTTCTCTGTACTCATTTCACCTTACGCTTAAGTCTAGGCCTTCAGTCCGTACGCTGACATTAACTCATAAGCATTATTTTGTTACTGAAACCAGACGGTAGATCATCATGACATTGATATTACACTGTCTGGTAAGTGAATTTTACATCTTTATAAAGAAACATACGAATTGCAGCTAACTTTTCAATTTCATTTTATTTAAAAGACAGCAGTTATCATGTAATTTACCTTATGTTCAACCTTTTCCAATAACTTTACCGCTGTCCAATGTCTTATGAATACGATAACATTTCACTTTTATTTATGCGTCTAAACTAAGACAGAAACGTTTGTATTTTATTTTGTTTTAAGTTATTAAACGTGTTATTATTTATTATTAATATAAAAATTAATATTGTTCGCTTGGCGGTTTGCTCTTATTTGCCTTAGGTTTCAAAAAGATTGTACATCTGGACAGCGTTCATGACTTAGGATAAATCTTCTTTTCATAAGAGAAGAAATTCTTTTATTTTTGAATACTTTAGCTTTTAATAATATTTTTAACGTATTTCCTTTTAAGTACGAGATTATTTAAATATCTAATTGTTACAGTAAATTCCCCTTAAAAAATTTATTACTTCTGAGTAACTGGGCAAACCTCGTAGAAAGATTCAATAAGTGCTTTGTGTTATAATTTAAATTAAGTTAACGCAAAGATATTTAACGAAACGGATTGTTTAGAAAATAATTTTTGTATTGTAAATTTTTGTATTGTAAAATTTTGTATTGTAAAATACACAGTATAATTTTTTGTATTTGTGTTAATCTTTATATGTTAATAATAGTTATGTCTTGGCGAAAGTTTTATCCGTTATCAAAATTTTCTGCAAGGGGATACTTCTGACGAAGAGTAAAAAGTGATTTTTAGTGCAAGAAAAATTTATTTCTATTATTACAATGCGTAAGAATATTGCATGCGACGCGCGCGAAGGCATAGCGCGGCCGCCGCGGCCGTGCCGCCGTGCCGCCGTGCCGCCGTGCCGCCGTGCCGCCGTGCCGCCGTGCCGCCGTGCCGCCGTGCCGCCGTGCCGCCGCGCGATGCGCGGCGGAGCGCTCACGCACACTATCAGGCGCGCGGCTCACCGACGTTCGCCCGGCTAAAGAACGACGCTGGTTGGACTAACTTTACTCAATGATTACGGCTTTGTTAAGCATTATAGAAAAAAGTGGTTCAGGACTTTTCGACTCAGTTTTTGACAAGGAATACCGCTATGTAGTTAGTGTCCGCTCTTTTAGTAACACCCTGTATATTGTTTATTCACGTCGCCTGAGAAAGACGTTCAAATTATTGTTATCCGGTTATTGCGATAAATATTACCACATGCTCCGGTAGTCGAATTGGTAACACGCCCGAACGGAATGCGGGAGGTTCCAGGTTCGAACCCTGGCTGGGGTAATATTTTTCGCAATAAGTTCTTTACAGTCATTTTAATATTAAATCGATATCGATTTAATTAGGGAAGGGAGAGGGAATTTTTAATGTTCCAACAATAGCTGTGTTTTAAGTCTTACAAATAATCAGCGCGCAGTTTAATATGTTGGAATACGCGTATTAAATACATATTGAAAATAATATTGAGCTGCCTAAGATCCAAGCTTGGACCGTATGGCCATTTCCTTTGTATTGATTATAATTTATATCTCCAAATTTTTTTTAACCATTCAATATCCGTTTATTTCCGTTCCTTGTTCTTGAATAGCGATTCTTTGTCGTCCGCTGACTGTTTATAACTATTCGTTAACCGTTCATAGCCGTTCCTGAGCCGTTTGTTAACTGCTTGATAGCCGCTCGATAGCTGTTCTTTACTTACTCGGCAACCCTCCGATAGCCGTTCCTGAACCGTTTTTTGCCGTTCGTTGCCGCTTGTTAGTCGTTCTTAGCCGATCTTGGTCCGTTTGTCCGTTGTTGTCCGTTGTCGTTTCTGATTCAGCGGTAATCGAATGCTGAAGCTCGTTTATCGCAGTCCGTAACGTTTGCACGTCCTTCTCAAACGCAGTCAGCTTCTCGTCTGACTTTCTCAGTTTATTGCTTAACCTTTTAATGCACTGATCCACATATAGTTTGTTGACGGCGTCGGTATCAGCCTCCGGTTGCGCCACTTGACGAATCTTGAGCGACTTTGCGTCAAAATCCGTAGCGGTGCGACACAGAGCGTTATTGAGCACGAAATGCCTCACGAATCCGCTCCACTTATGATGCGAAACGGTGTTCTGCATGTCTCTGATCTGCTCGAATACTCCAAATTTGCTGATCGGCATTTCAACGCTGATTGAACGGCTCGCTGCCGCGTGATTCAATTCATAATAAGACCGGCTTTGCGAAGTTCCTCGATGATCGACACGATCTCGTTGTCGTGGGCATTGTTGCCAGCGTGGCGCGAAGCGTCGAGCAATCGTAGACGATCCACTAGCTCGTTGGGATCGTCCCAGTGCACGTAATCGATCTTACTGTCGGTTAGCGTCATCGCGCGAGGCACGAATAATCCTTTTCCTGATTGTTTCTTCATGGATGCTGGCGGTATCAACTTCTTGATTATATTCATATACTTGTATCCCCTGTTGGACTTTACTCGCCCGAGAGGATCGTGATTGACTCTATGAGTGCTCGTCTCAAACAGTATATTCATGTACTTTTGCATGTCCTCCTCCGTGTAGATGTTTTCATCAGGCTTGTTCTTAAAAATCAACTCGTAAATACCAGGTGTGCCGATGTAATGTACGTCTCCGATATATGTATATGTTATCCACGTTGTCCACCTTGAAACGTTTATTACCGAGTATCATTCCATTGTTGCGGAGATAAACGCCGTACACGGTATCTATATCGCTCTTTGGTTTGACGCTCATAAGAGCCCCGATGTACTCTTGGCCCGGTGGACCCAAGGTATCATGCAACGTTTCTGAAAACGCTTCTCGACCCTCCGGCGTTTCCAACTCTTTTTGAAGGGATGTCGCGAGCTTAGAGTCGTCCGTAATTTCGAAAACAGGCATGTTTGCGGGTAATTTGAACTTTTTTGTAGGCTACACTTTTCTCGTCGTTACGTATGGTGGAGATGATATCGGTGGAGATGAGATTATCGGTGTAGAGGTTATCGGTGGTACATCCAGTGGAGCTTTCGATTGATCAGATTTACGCGGCGTCAGATCCGACCAGGAGTTTGGTCGTTTCTTCATTTTCGGCGTCGCATCCTCGGAAAACGTGTCGATCTCGGCGTCGTTCTCCGGCTCCTCTTTCTTCACCGCGCTCGAGTTCTCGGCGATCTTTCGTAGTGGCCCGATAAGAGATTTAAAATGCGTGTCCAACTCAATGCCCTTCTCGATCTTACCGGTCTTCAACGCGCGAAGTTTCTTGCGAATTGATTTGCTCGTTTTCGCAATCTCCTTCACAATCTTCTTGCGCTCTCGAATATCATCGCACTTGTCGATCGCACCCATCGCGGAAATAGGTAAAGTGTTACTCTCTCCGACGTTTTACTTCGATGAAGTACCGACAACGACTGACCGCTTTTGCGGTATGGCGAACACGTTGAATCCTTTTCTGTATCGACCATTACTAAGCGAGCTGTCCTTGTCTATCACTACGAATCCGTACTTGTGCTGCCAACATTCGCTACACAACGCGCAAAATTCATCGAACGACATGTCGGTATTCACGTGATCGTTGTACACGTGTTCCAGATTGGTGCCATCCTGTTTAAACAGGATCAGCAGGTTCGCGTTGTCGCGTATCAGATGTTTAGGTATTCTCGCGTACGTCTGACAGAGATAAAAGCAGTCTACGCTTGAATGCCGGCCCATTGAGAAGTACTCTCTCACCGCGTTTTGCTTGTCGCATGCCACGTCATCGAAGACGAAGATTGAGTTTGGACACGCATCGCTCGGCGGAATGACGTCACTGTTGTTGGAGAACGTGAAGTAACCGATTCCATCGATCGACGATAATAAATTCTCTGGATACCGATATTTCGGCTGCTGTAGCGACTTTGAGTACACGTACACGTTCTCGAAACGTACAGCGTGCGGACTTTCCCGCAAACCTATCAGAACGTTGGTTTTACCGCTATTCGAGGGGCCGCAAATGATCGCGCGTATAGTAGTCGGTAGCACCGTACTGTGCCTACGCTTCTCCGCATTGCCCCCCATCGACCGTGACCTGTCGTCGTAATTCGTCACGCGTATCGCCAACGGCTGTCGCACAAATTTCATTTTTTCACACTGCCGACTGGAGAGCTGGATCGGACGCCTATTTATAGGTGCGTGGAACCGCGAGTCGCTCAGTAGCAAAGATGTTCGTCCTGCTATCAAGACCTTCCGATATTTGCGATTTGAGTGCCGAACAGTTGCAATTTGTACCCAAAGCAACTGTTGCAAATTTGCGGCGATCACATTCATTACGTGTGGGACAAACTTCCGGAACATATAAAGGCGGATTTGGAGGTTCAGACCTATCGTCGCTGTTACGAACATTATCAACCGTGGCGGCGAACGCACATCAACGATCCCGCACCATTGATAAAGAATTGTGGTAAATGCCAACGAAAAAAGGCAGAGGTCTATTAAACCGCGCGATAAACGCACTTCCGATCGAATTGCACATTCCCGGCTATCAGTTTTGCGGTCCGGGCACTCGGTTGAAGGAGCGATTAGCTAGAGGTGATCAAGGTATTAATCCATTGGACGCGGCGGGTCGCGAACACGACACAGCGTATTCGCGTAACAAAGATCTCACCGAGAGACACGCGGCGGACAAGGTACTTGCCGAGAAGGCGCTAGAACGTGTTATCGCGAAAGATTCAGCTCTCGGAGAGAGAGCTGCCGCTACAGCCATCTGGGCGATCATGAATGTCAAGCAAAAGTTAGGAATGGGTTTGAAAACCGTAAAGAAGAAGAAGAGAGCATCGAAAAAACGAATACTTCCAGCAGCGAATCGAGGCAGTGTATTACCGATTCTACCGTTGCTGGGAGTTCTCGGTTCTCTGGCCGGCGGGGCGGCGGGAGTCGCAAAAACCGTGAACGATAACAAATCCGCGTTGCGTCAGTTAGAAGAGATGCGACGTCACAATCGCGCCATGTCAAAGAGACGTGTTGAATATTACGCTTTCTCAGTTACATTTGCTGGTTATTATTTTTCAGTTAGATTTGCCAATCTGTTATTCTAGTTGCAATGGTGAATTAGTTTCCAGACTGAACAAAGGTTGTCGTCGCGGTCGTACCTGTCGCGCTGCTCTATCTTCACTTTCACTCTTCGTCTGTAACCGCACGCGACAAGTCATGTAATTGTGTGGCTGCGAATATTCTTTGTGATTTCCGTTATTATACAGAACATTTTCGTTTGCTCAAGTAAACTATAATATTGTTCAATATTATATTTTTGTTAATTGAGCGCCACGTCTTTTTGAATTTACAAATAAACAACAGGTTATGGGCCCAGAAACGTGCTCAATTAAATGTGCGACACGTGTTCTGATGTTAAGTGCGTTTCATGGATAAAAAAAAGACACTGTAGTAGAAAATAGTGTTGTTGAAGATTCTGCAAAAATATTGAACGTTTGACGGATCACTTAGTCAACGAAGAGTCGCTCATCAATCTCAGGTTGAGTGGTGGGGGTGACAAGACCGCGTCTCGGGCTGCCTATACAGCTAGTAGCAGTAAGATGAGAGGGAGAAACAACAACAGAGGGTCAGACAAGGACGGTAAACCGAAGCGACCTGGCAAATGTAATTATTGCCACAGACCAGGACATTGGGCCAGAGACTGCTTCAAGCGGCAGAGAGACCAGCAAAACAAACAAGGAGGTGAGAATAAACAAAATAAGAACGATCGACATTCCCTGATGATGGAAAAGGAAACGAATAAAAACCAAGCTGACAAGAAGACATCAGCTGAGGATAGATCGCATTTGTTTATTCTGCAATCAGAGATGTCTCAAGGCAAGGTCGAAAATGTATGGTATGCGGATTCAGGTGCCACTGATCATATGTCGTTCCAAAGGGAGTGGTTTCAAAACTTTGTGCCATTTTCAAAGGACACGTGTCAAGTGAGAGTTGGAGACGGACGAAAACTACCTGTGAAAGGGACTGGGGACATTGAAGTGCAAGTGACAAACTCAAAACGCTTTAGTTCTTTACATACTATTAAAGATACTCTTTATGTTCCAGATCTTGGTCGAAATTTCATATCTGTTTCTAAATCTACTGAAAAAGGTATGAAGGTCATATTCGAAGAGGGTGCTCAACGAGTCAGCTTCGTAAAAGGAAATGTGGTTATCGCTGATGGAATCCGAGACAATAGACTCTACAAGATGAATTTGGGACCAGTCAAGACTGCCGAGTTGAATATCGCATCGTCCGGATCGCTCATGTTGTGGCACGAACGTTTGGGCCACGTGAACTTCAAGGCACTCCGAGAAATGAGCAACATGGGAGTTGTTGTTGACCTCAAGATCGATCAAACAATGGAAGAGAACCCATTTTGTGAAGGCTGCGCTTATGGCAAGCAACATCGTCTGAGTTTTCCAAAATCAGGAGCAAGACGGGCAAGTATTGCGGGTGAGACCTTTCATGTTGATCTATGTGGTAAAATGAGCACACCGTCGATTGGTAGTGCCAACTATTTCATGTTGCTAAAGGATGATTTTTCCAGATACTGCTTTGTCTATTTTTTAAAAAGTAAAACAGACGTGCTGGACAACCTTATGAGATTCTGTGCTGAGGTTGAAGCTGATGGTCACAAAGTTAAAAGACTCAGGTCTGATGGTGGCCTAGAATTTTGCAACGAATCAGTGAGACGTTATCTGTTGAATAAAGGGATCAAACACGAAGTTTCGACCCGAAGAGCGCCGGAACAGAATGGTTTTATAGAAAGACAAAATAGGACAATCATCGAGAGTGCCAAGGCCATGTTATCTGAGAGGCAACTTCCTTTACACCTGTGGGCAGAAGCAACGTACACAGCAGTATATTTGAAAAATCGAACAGCGTCAGAAACGATTGGTGGAACCACACCTTACGAAAAATGGTTTGGGTCAAAGCCTTCAGTTGGACACCTTAGAGTTTTTGGAAGCAAAGTTTTTGTCCACATCCCAAAGGAACAACGAACAAAATGGGAAAAAAACTCGATCAAATGTCAGATGATTGGCTACAATGATGAGAGCAAGGCTTATAGAATCTATGACCCAGCAGGTAGGAGAATATTAATCAGAAGGGATGTGATATTCAACGAAAATCGTGATAGACTGCATGAAATGACTGAAACCAAAATTGTAGATGATGAAGACGATGAGATATTTGAAGAAGAAATCAACCAACCAGAAAAGGAAAGACAATCTTCTGTGAGTGAGGAGTCCAAGAAGAAATATAAAAATCCAAGATGCCCATTCCTCGAAGTCCATATAATACAAGAAAAGTTTCGAGATCGAAAGAAGATGAATCTGAGGAAATTATAATAATGGCTGAAGTCTGCGTAGCTCAGTTGGAGCCTACAAGTCTGGAAGAGGCCATGAAAAGTCAAGACTCAAGAGAATGGTTAGCAGCGATAAATGAAGAAATCGACTCACTGGAAATGAATAAAACCTGAGTACTAGTTTCACGAGCTGAAGGCAAACATATTCTTACAAATCGTTGGGTCTTCAAGAAAAAGTACAAGGTTAATGGTGAGGTAGACAAATACAAGGCCAGATTAGTCGTACGAGGCTGTTCACAGAAGTATGGTGTTGACTATGAAGAGACGTTTGCACCTGTAGTGAAATACGACTCCGTCAGAATACTATTGGCAATTGCAGCAGCCGATGATCCAGAGATCTATCAATTTGACGTCAAAACTGCTTTTCTTTATGGTGATCTTGAAGAAAATATTTATATGGAGCAACCATGTGGATTTGAAGAAGATGATCGAATCTGTCTGCCAAGAAAAGGCCTATACGGATTGAAGCAAGCCTCCAGACAATGGAACAAGAAGATAGTTGAATTTTTGTTGAAATATGGCCTGGAACAATCCATAGCTGATAAATGTATCTTTATTTACAGGTGCGAAGACTCTATACTGTACCTAGCATTATACGTGGATGATGGACTGATTTGTGGAAACGATATATCATCTATCATGAAACTGCTAAACGATCTTCATCGAGAGTTTGAGATCACATTCAGAGAAGCTGAATTCTTCGTGGAAATGCAAATTGAAAGAGACAGGAACAATAGAAGGCTCAAAATCCATCAAAGCGTGTACACGGAGAAAATCTCAGAGAGATTTAATCATATTAATTGTTCGCCAGTCTGTACACCCGCAGAACCCGGTATAAAATTTTCGAGGGACGAAGAACGGACAAAGGAAATAAAAACTTTTCCCTACAGAGAAGCGATTGGATCGCTCATGTATTTAATGGTTTGCACAAGACCTGATATTTCCTATATTATTGGTATTCTCAGTAGATATATGAAGAAACCAGCGAATATACACTGGCAGAGAGTAAAAAGAGTGCTGAAATTCTTGAGAGGAATTACAAATCGAGGAATCACGTTCAATCTAAATTCAAGCTGTACCGAGATAAATGTTTTCTGTGATGCTGATTGGGCCGGGGATGTCGATACGAGACGTAGTACAACGGGTTGGATAGCGCTCCTGAATGGTGGACCGATAGCATGGAGTTCAAGGAAGCAGAGTGTAACTGCAACTTCAACCACAGAGGCGGAATTCGTGGCTTTGTGTGCAGCGACAAAAGCAATTATTTGGTTGAGAAGACTGATGTCAGATCTGAATCGGAAGCAAACTCAACCTACGCCGATCAGATGTGACAATCAAAGGGCTATAACTCTATTAAGAAGTCCAGAGTCATCGAAGAGGACGAAGCACATCGATACACAATACTTTTATACCTGTGATATGCAGAAGAAGAAGAAATTGATGTGCAATATGTGTCGACTAATAGTCAGTTGGCTGATCCACTGACCAAAGCATTACCCAAAGACAAATTTAAAGGTCTAGTCGAACAGTATGGATTGTATGATGTGTGATGAATGATTTACGAGTGTAAATTTCTTTTGTATGTTTATTTTGGTTTGATTACAAAAGAGAAAGCGAGAGGGAGTGTTGAATATTACGCTTTTTCAGTTACATTTGCTGGTTATTATTTTTTAGTTAGATTTGCCAATCTGGTATTCTAGTTGCAATGGTGAATTAGTTTCCAGACTGAACAAAGGTTGTCGTCGCGGTCGTACCTGTCGCGCTGCTCTATCTTCACTTTCACTCTTCGTCTGTAACCGCACGCGACAAGTCGTGTAATTGTGTGGCTGCGAATATTCTTTGTGATTTCCGTTATTATACAGAACATTTTCGTTTGCTCAAGTGAACTATAATATTGTTCAATATATATATTTTTGTTAATTGAGCGCCACGTCTTTTTGAATTTATAAATAAACAACAAGACGTTAAAAATGCCCACGGCTATTACGACTAACGTACAACTGCAACAACTGGCAAAGCGTATGCGCATTCCGTATTTTAGAGGTGTCTTCATGCGTGACTCGTTACCGACCGGTGGCATACTACGAAATGAGAGCGGTATTGTAAATTTGGACGATGCAGCGGGCCCCGGTACTCATTGGGTGGCGTATACAAATAGGAAAAACCGCGTGATGTATTTCGATAGTTTCGGTAATCTTCGACCGCCGAAAGAGTTGGTGCGATATTTCGGACCGAGCGTGACAAAGATTGAGTACAACCACACGTCATTTCAAACTTACGATCAGAGCATCTGCGGACAATTGTGTCTGCGATTTCTCCAGATGATCGATGAATCGGCACGAATTTAAAGGCCGACGGTGCCCGCGGAGACTCAGTGTTAATCGAACGGTTTTCCCGACATGTCTATGACATTTACGCTGACCGGGAAGAGCAGCATCCTCGCGGTGCACTACTTTCCCGCGGTAGATTTGAGCGACGGTGACTACGAGCTCGGTCTAACAGTTTTTGAGACTTATCACACAATACCGAACGTGAATTCCTCGAAAATTAATTCTATTTCGACGAGGATGACAGGGAAATTACAATTCCCGAGGGATCGTACGAGATACGAGCCATACACCAGTTTTTGAAACGTGCACTTTTACGGAAACGCCCGCGGCACGGCCGACGCGTAGCTCGTTCCACCAGCGATAATCATACATCGGACGCGGATATCACGCGAGAGGAGACCGCTCGCGCAAACGGTAACGAGGATGAGGACGAGGACGAGGACGAGGATGAGACTGTAAAATACACGATGGTGCTCCGTGCTAATTACAACACGATGAAGAGCGAGATCAATTGCGCTTTCAGAGTAAACTTTAACAAGCAACATTGGATCGTTGCTGGGATTCTCGCCGAAGCGTATAATACAACCGGGAAAATGGCACCAATCTGATCTACCGATTAATATCATTAACATAAACATAATCCGCATAGAGTGTAACGTGATCGCGGGTGCGTACAGCAAGGGTAAACGTGTTCATACGATACGTGAATTTTTTACGAGCGTGCTACCAGGATATAGGATATCGGAAACGCCAGCGCAGATCATTTATCTGCCGATCATCGCGCGGAACATTACGGAGCTAACGATACGCGTCGTGGATCAAGACGGACACTTGCTTGATTTTCGTGGAGAAGAGATCACCGTGAGATTGCACGTACGACGACAGCAGCGATAACGCGCATGTGAGTGTGCGCGACATATGAGATGCTCGTATTGAACGACGCAGAGCATGCAAGAGATAAGACCATCTACACTAACAGTAGTGACCAACGATATCATTCAATCATCACCATCATCATTATCGTCCTCAGGCTGCGCTAAAAACACAAAGAAGAAGTTGAAAGCATCGAACGTTGAATTTTTACAGTCTTTGGGATTCGCGGTGCGAAATGTCTGAGAAAACATGATCGATATCCTTAATGTTGGAGGCGAGCCGGTCTTTGTCGATCAAATCGTCAAGATCGAGACTCACACGTACAACCCGTACGCCAATACAACGTTTGAACATAGCGACGAGATACGAATACCCATACAACAGCAGGATCTGTATACGTTGCCATGTAAAAGTTTTCTCTACGTTGAAGGAATATTGAAGATAAAGAAAAGGAACGACGAGTCGCAGACAACGCTTGTAAATAATTGCGTGGCGTTCATGTTTGATGATATTCGATATGAACTCAACGGCGTGGAGATTGATCGCAGCAGAAACGTTGGAATAACCAGTACTATCAAGAACTATGTATCGCTAACGTATGACAGTGCTCAGATCATGCGGAATGCTGGATGGGACATGGGATCAGCCATACCGGAAGGATATTTCAACTTTTGCGTACCGTTCAAGACATTGCTGGGCTTTTGCGAAGATTACAAACGCGTGGTTGTTAACGCTCGTCACGAATTAATTTTGATGCGAGCGCGTAGCGACAATAATACCATTGTGGGAAATCCGACGACGGAGCCGGAAGTCGAATTGTTTAAAGTACAGTGGCGAATGCCTCATGTTACGTTAAACGAGGTCAACAAACTATCGATGTTACGCGCCTTGGAAAACGGGCGTTATTTGAGTATGAGTTTCCGTTCATGGGATCTATATGAGTATCCTCTGCTGCAGAGCCCGACGAAGCATTCATGGGCCGTCAAGACTGCGACTCAGCTAGAAAAACCGCGATACGTTATCTTTGCTCTCCAAACTGGTCGAAAGAATGTTATGTGTCGAGATGCTAGTCCATTCGACCACTGTAACTTGACCAACGTGAAACTTTATCTAAACTCTGAATTTTATCCATACGACGACATGAATCTAGACATTGACAAAACACGGTACGCCGTCCTGTTTGATATGTATGCACGTTTCCGTACAGCTTATTACGGAATCGACTGTTACGAAACGTTGTTCCCCGTGGCCACATTCGTGACGCAAGGACCTTTTGTGGTCATTGATTCCTCGCGACAGAACGAGTCCGTCAAGAGCGCCACCGTGGATGTGCGAATAGAATTCGACTGCAAAGAGAATGTACCCGCGAATACTACCGCCTATTGCCTAATCTTACATGATCGCATAATCGAATACAGCCCGTTGTCGAAAGTAGTGCGCAAAATCACGTAAATTGCACCGTCTGCAAATATTCTGATATAAGAGAGGAAGATGCATCGCGATAAGGTATAGTACAGATCGCTATTTCGTTGGATCATGATCATGCCAACGTTTGTCGATCTGCAAGGATTCACCGTCGGAATGAAATTTGTCGTGAAGGAGGTGGCGGTGCTGAGAAACGGGGCTGTTCTTGCGCATTACATTTTTGAACGCTCCATGCCGTGGAATCTCCTCACAAAATTCGACAAGTCATGCGCTACCTGGTTTATCGCAAATCACCATGGATTACGATGGGAAGACGGAAACGTGCCGTACAGCATGGCTAAACGCCTTGTCCTGGAAAAATACAGGGAACGCGGCCGAGCTTAGCTACATAAACATTAGACGAGCGCGAGCTCGAGCGATAGGAGCGGGGTTAGCGGGGAGAGAATTCGCCAGCAGGCAGTCGCTCAGAGACCACGGGAGCGATCGTACGAAAGCGCCATTTCCCGATCTTTGGAAAGTTATAATAAAGACACCTTCTCTCATTGTGTAACTAAGTCGTGCAAGATTTATTGAGATCCCGATATTTCTCGGACTACAAATATAACATCTGGCGACCGTGACAGGACCGCGGAAAGATCGAGAACATATTTTTGCTGATTCGACGTTGTGCGAACGAGTGCGGACATGGATGCCGTCAAGAAGCAAAGGAAGGCTCTCCGGACGGCCTTTACAAAGGCACTCAACGCCTTTACAGCAAAGATGGAAAGCGACTGCGCGAAGGAGGAGAAGATCGTGGCGTTCCAGTTTCTGGAAACCAAGATGACAGAATTAGACATGGTGCATACGGCGTATAATCATGCATTGTTCCAGTCCGAGTTAGACGAAGCCGACATTAATAAAGAGCTGGAGACGGACGACGCTTACAAAACTCAGTATCTAACGGCGAAATTGAAGATATCAAAGGTGACGCTCCCGGCGGAAAACGTAACAAGAACGGCTTCGACGAGCGCCATGAAAACGTCGAAATTCCCCAAGCTGGAATTGTCAAAGTTTAGTGGTCATATTAAAGATTGGCTTCCTTTCTGGAGCCAGTTCAAGAAGATCAACGATGACCAATCAATCAATAACGAAGACAAGATGCAGTACTTGCAGCAGGCGATGGTTGCGGACTCGCGCGCGCACGAGCTTGTGAAAAGTTTCCCGCCTGCGGGAGAGAACTACGAGAAGGCGATCACAAGCTTGAAGAATCGTTTCGGGCGAGACGACATCATCGTGGAATTTTACGTTCGTGAATTGCTCAGTCTCGTGAGTAGGTGTACAGCTAATAGTTTCAAGCGACGGAAGCTCTGTCCGGGGGGTCGGGACGGGCCGCAGCGAGGCGTGGGGATTGCCGTGAGGGGTGGGCGAGAGGCAGGTGGGCGACGAGGGGAAAATTTCTTTCCCCTTACCGCAGCGGAACTCCCCGCGCCCAGGATCGTCGAGATCATCTTTCGGGGCTCGGTCAGGGGCGGCGCGGGGAGATTTTTTTTCCCCCTGGGCGAGACATCGTCTCTCTCGCGGGGCGGCGGGCGCAGAGGTGGCCACCGTTTTTTCATTCCCGGAGGTCGCCGCCGCGGACTCTCCTCGCGAGGCGCGAGCAGTGGCGCGATGGCTCGCGACTCTCGGGGACGGGGGTGCGGTCGCCCCCGGCGCGCGTGGACGCCGGGGGTGCGCGAGGACGACGGATGCGGTCGGGGCGATAGCGGAGCGTTCTCGAGTCGGGTTTTATCGGGGCGATAACGGCGCATCCTTCTCCAGCGGAAGTCTGAAGGTGCCCTCTCGTTTTATCGGGTGATAACGGTGTTTTTTAGCGCGCGTCTCTCCCTCGGAGTTTCCGGGGCAGATCTCTCGCGTATAAATGCGGGGTGTCTCGACGCTCGAACGACTTGCTCGAGACGTGCGACGCTTCGCGGTTCGATGGACGACGGTCTTCGCTCTGCTCGGACGAGGTAATATTTCTTCCGCGATGAAAAACTGTCCAACGTGGAAGTTACATCGACAAACCGATTAATTTTTATCGCTTCAGCCATGGCGAGGCGATCGACGATGTCTATTGCGAGGAGATAATACCGGACAGCGACTCCAGCGACGACTCTTTCCTCCGTTCCACTCCACCGGCGGAGATCTTTCGTTTTCGAGCGGTCGCCGAACGAGAGAACGCTTGATGGAATCCAACGACGTACGTTCTGAGGAGAGAGATCTGTTTTCGGTGTCCCCGAGAGGAACTGTGGATAGACACGATGCTGACCTGCAGCAACAGAGCGTGGGTCTACGAGAGTAAAATTCCGAGGCGCTCGAGAAGGAGCGAGACGGGCGGTGCGACGATCGTCGAGAGTCGCGGGGAGATTCGTCGAAGAGTCAGATTGGACGTACCCGTGGACAGTCGGGGTTGGACCGCGTGGTTGACCACCGAGCTGAGACTCCTGACGAGACAGGCATGACGGAGGACGATCGCGATCTCGTCGAACGCGCGAGAGGCGTCGACTCGTCGGACGCGTATCGCGCGTGGGAAAGACGGTGCGACGAGCGTCTCGAGTCTCTGCGCGAGAGGTGTCGTGACAGGCGAGAGCCTAGACCCACCGGAACCGTGACCTCTCTGGCCACGCGAATCGCTCTTCTGGAGGGCGCGAGAGACGCCCTACGATGGCGTTTCGCGCGCGTGGGTGCCGGTCACGGCGACGCGAGAGGGTTCTCGTGGGCGGAGATCGAAACGGCGACTTCGAAAGTCGCGTGCTGACGGGCGCGGTGATAAACTCGAGTTATCTGGAACCTCGGCGATTTCTCGAGGACGCGAGAGACACCGTGCTCGATCGGGTGCGCGTCAATCTCGAGAGACACGTGTGCCTGAAAGTCAACACCGTTTTCAACGGCGAGTTCGTCGCGGGCGGCCGAACCGCCGTCAAGAGCGTCGCCACGAGGAATCGTCAGCTCTTTCTCGCGTCCGATCTGCGAGAGTAGTACGACAGATACGTGATCGACAAGACTCTGGCCGATCTGGACGAGTTTCAGGAGCGGGACAGCGGTTGGGCATTGTCGCGCGTGTTGAATCTGATGGTGAACGTGAACAAGTGCAATCCCATGCGCGTGGGATGTTGGATGGAGATACCGCGACGCGTGAGAGGGAAACACGCGGTGGTCAACGTACGCTCCAACGACAACGCGTGTTTCGCGTGGGCCGTGGTCGCCTCTCTGTACCCCGCTAAGAGGTACGTGAACCGACCTTCCGCGTATCCCCACTATTCGACGAAACTGAATCTCGACGGAATCGAGTTTCCCGTGACTCTGAGACAGATCTCGAGGTTCGAGCAACTCAACGACGTGTCCGTCAACGTCTTCAGCGAGAGAGAGGAAGGGCGGAAGGGCAACGTGATCGTTCCTCTGCGGCTCACCGACGACAAGAGGGACAGACACGTCGATCTGCTGTATCTGCCGGATTCGCGCAATCGCGCGAACGTTGGTCATTTCGCGTGCATAAGGAATCTGTCGCGATTGGTGGGATGTCAGTTGAACAGGACCCATAGGAGGAAGCACGTGTGCGATCGGTAGGTATCGCGCGAGAATCGCGCGGAAGAACGCGGGTTGTTCACGCGGGCGTTTCTTTTCGCAGATGTCTGCACTACTTTTACTCGAGCGAGAAACTGGCCGCTCACAGCGTCGACTGCGGAAGGATGCACGACTGCGCCATCGTTCTCCCGAGCGACGACGACAAATGGCTCTTCTTTCGCAGCCACAACAGAAAGGAGCGACTTCCCTTCGCGGTGTACGCCGATCTCGAGTGCGTGCTGGAAAAGGAAGGAGAGGTAGACGCGGCTAACGTCAACAGCTACGCCTATCAGCGTCACAGAGCCTTCAACGTGGGATACTATCTGCGCTCCGCGCACGAGGAGATCCCGTCCGTGTACAGATCTCGTTGCGGCGAGGACTGTCTGTCGTGGTTCGTCGGCGAGCTCAACGATATCGCGCGTCGAGCGAAGACGTTTCTCTCCACCAACGTGGCCATGGCGGAACTGACTCCGGAAGAGTTGCGCGATTTTTGGAGCGCGTCGCGTTGCCACGTGTGCGAGAGACCGTTCGGACCGGAGGATCAGCGCCCGCGCGATCACAGTCATCTCACCGGGCGTTACAGAGGTCCCGCGCATCCGCGCTGCAACTTGAATTACAGAGATTCGTACGTAATTCCCGTGTTTTTTCACAATCTGTCGGGTTACGACGCTCACTTCATCATCAGAGATCTGGCCAATGGCTTCGAGGGTAGAATAGATCTGTTGCCGATCACCAAGGAGACGTACATATCGTTCACAAAGAACGTGAAGGACGCGTCGGGCGACGGATGGAGAAAATGCGCGAAGCTGCGATTCGTGGACTCGTTCAGATTTCTCGGCGAGAGTCTCGAGAGACTGGCGTCGTATCACGATAGGAGCGAGATGCGAATCGCGCGGTCGGAGTTTTCGGGGCTCGACGAGGAGGATTTCGACCTGCTCACGCGCAAAGGCGTGTTTCCGTACGAGTACGTCGACAGTCTCGACAAGCTGCTGGAGACGGAGTTACCGCCGCGAGAGGCCTTCTACAGACCGGCGAGACCGCGACCGATAGCGATTACGAGCGCGCGCGCAACGTCTGGCGGCGTTTCCGCGTCGAGAGTCTCGGCGAGTACAGCGACCTGTACCTGAAGACCGACGTGCTTCTTCTGGCGGACGTGTTTGAAAATTTTCGCGACACCTGTATCGAGAGTTACACTCTGCCGGGATACGCGTGGGACGCTATGCTGAGATACACCGGCGTGCGATTGGAACTGCTGACCGACATCGATATGGCGTTGTTCGTGCAGCGCGGCGTGCGCGGCGGTCTCAGCCAATGTTCGAACAGGTACGCGCGGGCCAACAACAGGTACGCGCCGTCGCACGATCCGTCGCGACCGTCGACGTATCTCATGTACTTCGACGTGAACAATCTGTACGGCTGGGCGATGCGCGAGCCGTTGCCGCGCGCGGAGTTTCAGTGGGTCGACGACCCGGAGAGCTTCGACGTGACTTCCGTGACGTCAGACTCCGCTATCGGCTACATCCTTGAGGTCGACCTTGCGTATCCGCGAGAGCTCCACGACGCTCACAGGGACCTTCCGTTCTGCCCGACGCGCGATAAGCCTCCCGGAAAACGGTGCGATAAGCTCCTCGCCACGCTGCTCGACAAGTCGCGTTACGTGTTGCACTACCGTAATCTGCAGCAATGCGCGCGACACGGATTGCTCGTCACGAGGATTCACCGCGTTCTGCGGTTCGCGCAATCCGCGTGGCTTCGCGAGTACATCGAGCTCAACACGGGATTCAGAACTCGCGCGAGCAACGACTTCGAGAGGAATCTCTACAAGTTGATGAACAACGCGGTCTTCGGTAAGACCATGAAGAACGTGCGAGATCACGTTGACGTGCGTCTCGTGACGCGCTGGGACGGGAGATACGGCGCGGAGGCTCTGATCGCGAGACCGAGCTTTCACAGCCGAAGCGTCTTCGCGGAGGATCTCGTCGCCGTCGAGCTGCGCAGGCTCGAGGTGAAGCTCTGCAAGCTACGATTTTCACTACGACTACATGGTGCCGTTGCACGGCGGGAAGTGCAAGATAATGTACACGGACACCGACAGTCTCGTGTACCTCCTCGAGTGCGACGACGCGTACGAGGACATGAAGTGCGACATCGCCAGGTTCGACACGAGCGGTTATCCCGAGACCAACGCGTGCCGCTCGCGAACGTACGGCATGCCGCTCGCGAACGAGAAGATACCGGGCCTCATGGAGGACGAGAACGACGGCGCCGTCATGACCGAGTTCGTGGGGCTCAGGTCGAAGATGTACGCCACGAGGGTAGCGGGGAGGAGCGACACGAAGAAGGTGAAGGGCGTCAAGAGGAACGTGGTCGCGAGAACGATAGCGTTCGAGGACTACATGCGGTGTCTCAACGACCAGATGGAGCAGTCGAGGCGCCAGTCGTGCATCCGCTCGAGATTGCACCAGGTGCGCACCGTGTCCGAGCTGAAGCTCGCGCTCAACCCCCACGACGACAAGCGATACGTCGTTCCCGGCTCGTTCGACACTCTTCCGTGGGGACATTACGGGATACCGCGCGAGGAGGAGGCGTGAAGAATGTATTATTGTTATTATTATTATTATTATTATCATCGTAGTTTTACAGGGGTCCTTGGAGGTGGATATACGAATAATGCCATAGAGAATCGCCGAGTCTGTTCGGCGACTCGCAAGAGCGACCGCTCGTTCGGCGATCCTCCGCGGCGTTGTTCGTATATCTTGAAACGCGAAAAGGTTCGCTCGCGTCAACGGGGAAACTTGTCTCGCTTCGCGTGAGATCGTTGGAGAGGTCCGAATCGCATGAACTCTTTCGCCAGCGAGGGTGGGGACGACGCGGAAAACCGTATTTGATACGGTCGAAAAAATACGCGCGTCCGACTTATCGCCGCCTCTCTTCAATTTTTTCGAGGCTATCGTTGAGTCTGTTTTCGCGCATACGCAGACCCCACTCGACCGATCGTCCTATCCGCCGATGAAGCAACCGTGTTTCGCGTTCGCCGAAAAGTTCATTTCCATTCAAATGAGTTAAAGTTCTATGTATGTTGTCCGTTGTTCGGTCTAACCAACGTTCACTTTTGATATGGACTGTGCGACGCGTATGTTTTTGCAGCAATCTGCAGAGTTAGGAAATAGCTATATATATATCTTGTATAGGACACGACGCGTCGCCAGTATAGGAGCTGGATCGGAAAATTAACGAAAAACCTCCACGTGCGCCATCGCGTTACACTCGAATCTGTCTCGCGGGGATTCTTGAGCTAGGTATTTTGAACGAGTGTTATGGGGACGTTTAAACACGTCGAAATCGGATAACTCGCGAGAAAAAGTTTATCGCCGTTCGAGCGAGTTAGTCGTCGTGGGTAAATCGAATCTAACCCGACCGCTCGGGAAAACACGTCCGTAACACTCATTCAAAATATCTAGCCGAAGAATCGTGCGAAACAGATTCGAGTGTAGCGCGATCGCTCGTCGCGGTTTTCCGTTCCGACCTTTTGTTCCAGCTTCCGTTTCGTCGGCGACGTATCGCGTCATATACGAGATGTTTTGTATCTCTGCTTCCTAACTCCCGATTGCCGCAAAAAACATGCGTGTCGCACGGTGCGTACCGAGATTGAATTTTGGAGGATCGGGCAACGGACAACGTACATAGAACTCTAACTCACCCGAAGGAAAACGAACTTTTTCGCGAGCGCGACACGCGGTTGGTTCATCGGCGGATAGAAGGATTGGCTTAGTAGGTTGTGCGTATGCGCGAAACGAGATCTGCGATAGCCTCGAGAGGATCGACGAGATGCGACGATTGCACGGATGCGCGTATTTTTTCGTTCGGTGTCGAAAAAACGGTTTTCTGCGTTTTCCTCATTCTCTCTGGCGAAAGAGTTCAACGATTCGGATCCCTCCGACGAATTTTCGACGAATCTAGGCAGGTTCCCCGTTGCCGCGCGCGAACTTTTCGCGCCTCGACGCGAGGTTCCCGTTGCCGTGAATTCTCTCGTTGACGCGCGCAAACTTTTTCTTTCGCGTTTCGAGATATACCGGAAGCTCGCGAGATAAAGAGAGATATCGCGTGTACGCTTTATTTACGAATAAATATACCGTCGCTCGGAAGGAAGCTCACGAGATAAAAAATAGATATCGTATGTACGCTTTATTTACGAATAAAACATAAATATATTTTACAACACAGCTGTCTTATTTGATATATTTTACAACACAGCCGCCTTATTTATCCAAGAGTTGTGCGAACTGTCCATTCCCAGCCACTTCACGAACACCTCGTCGCCTCGTCTGCGCAGCACCTTCTCCACGAGATAAACGTCGGGGTTGGACGCGCGCTGAAGCTCGTGCTCGTAGAATCCTCCGGCCACGGGCTCCCCGCGGTAGTCCTTCAGCAGATACGTCACAGGATTGGTCCGCTGCACCTTGGCGACGCGAAAGACCTTGGACAGAAGTCTCTCGGCGACGGCGGGCGTCACGTCCGCCGGCCGCGTCCCGATCGTTCGGTGCCTGCGACGGTTGTAGTCCGACAGCAGACTCGGCAGCGCGTCGAGCCACGCGTACGATTCGTTGAGCGTGAAGAGCCTCCACATGTCGTTCTTGAGCGTGCGATTGAATCTCTCCACCACCGACGCCTTCATCACCGAGTACGTCGAGTAGTGATTTATGTCGCGCTTCCTCGTGATCTCTCGCACGTCGGCGTTGTAGAACTCCTTTCCCTCGTCCGTCTGCAGGTTCCTCGGAGATCGCGCGTCCTCGCGAAATATCCTCGACAGGGCCGCGGCCACCTCGCTCCCGCTCTTGCTCTTGAGCGGCAAGGCCCACGCGTACTTGCTCAGCACATCGATAACCGTTAGAATGTAGTTGTGACCCTTGTTGTGTCGCGCGTACGGACGCATCTTGACCACGTCGGCCTGCCACAGATCGTCGTAACCGCGCACCACGACGCGACGCCGCGGAAAGTTTCTTCGCGCCGGTGCGTGCAGCTCCCGCGCGAGTCTTCGCTTCTCGGCGCTCATCGTCGCACGCGTCTCTCTCACGGGTAGCTCTTGTTTTTCAAGAGACGGTTGAGTTCCAGTATGTTCGCCTTTTCCTCTTCCGCGCCGTTGTACGCGCCCCTGCTCCCGCGAACTTCCGCTCTCAGCGCCGCTATCTCTCTCTCGAGCGACTCCTTGGTGGCCGTTTTCTCCTCCAATCGCCGCAACTCTTTGTCCAGCCTCGTCTCGGTTGTCTTGGAAGAGCTCGCGAGATCGCTCAACGCGACCCTGAGTCCGTTCACCTCGCTGCTCGTCTTGCTCGCTTCCTTTTTCGCCACCGCCGACGACTGCGCCTCGTTTTTCACCGCCGAGTCCGTTCTCCCGATCTCGCGTCTCAAATTACTGAACTTGGCTCGACGCTGTTCTTCAAACTGTTCACCTTGCTCCTGAGACCGATCAAGTCGTCCGCCGTCTCTTTTTTCGCCGTCAGGTTCGTTCTCTCGTTGTCCTCTCTGACACTTTCGATCGCGCGCTGGAGGTTGTTCTTCAGATTGTCCACCTTGCTTCCGAGACGGTTCAAAACGTCCACCTCTTCTCTCGTCGCCGACAGCGCCCCGTTCGTTCTCTCGCGAAACGCCTCCATATCGCGTCTCAGATCCCCGAGCCCGCGCTCGACGTAGCTCTTGTTCGTCGCGTCGGCGTCCCACTCCGGCGCGCCCACGTGTCGTATCTTGCGCTTCTTCGCGTCGAAGGAGTCCTGCTCCGAACAGAGCGCGCTGTCGCGCACGTAGCTTCGCAAGGATTCGATCGAGGATCGCAATCTCCCCGTCGCGGGTCCTCCGTCGTCGCCGCGTTTCTCCAGAGACATTCCGAACTTGTTCACCGACATCGTCGCATTGCCGTCGAGATCGTCGCGACGGTTCAATTTATAATCAGCCCGGCCTCTCGAAGCTCCTCGATTATCGACAGAATCTCGTTGTCGTGCGCGTCGTTGCCGGCTCGACGAGAGGCGTCGAGCAGTCGAAGACGATCTACGAGTTCGTTTGGGTCGTCCCAGTGAACGTAATCTATCTTGTTGCGATTCAGTCTCATGGTCGACGGTAGGTTGGTCACGCCGGCGCCTTTTCTAGCGCTGTCGATTCTCTCGCGAGGCAGGAGCGGAGCGATGATATTCTTGTATTTGTGCCCCTTGCTACCCTTGATAGGATTCTCGGCTTTGTAACCGCGTTTATGAGCGTTCGTCGCCAACAGTAGACTTCTATATTTGTGCAGGTCATCCTTGGTGTAGGTCGCGTCATCGGGGAGTCTCTTGAAGATCAATTCGTACAAGCCGGGCGTGCCCTTGTACGTCACCCCATCCACGATCACGGATTCGTCCGCGAGCATCTCGAACCGTTTGTCGCCGAGCATCGGGCCGTCGTTCGCGACATGCACGCCGTAAACGTGATCGATCGTGTCCCCGCCGAAGAAAAGAGCGTCCACGTATTTCTTTCCCAAGGGTCCCAATTGACTCTTCCGCAGATTCTCGCGACCCTCCGGCATTTGCAGAGCCTCTCTGATGGACGTTCCGAGAGAAGGCTGCGGCGACTGGAAGACGTCCTCCTCTCTCAGCGACAACCTCCGCGGTTCCAGAGGCGTGCTGGATCGAATCGCGAGCGCGTCCGACGCGACGCTCGACAACCCTCGCGGTTCCAGAGGAGTGGAGCGAATCGCGAGCATGTCCAACGCGGCGCTCGATCTTTTCTTCTCGGGCTTCTTTTCCCGCGCGATTTCTCCATCGTCGTCGCTCTCCTCGCGCTTCTTCTTAACGACGACGCCGTCGTCCTCGGGCTCGCCTCCGCGTTCGGCGATCTGCTTCAGCGGATCGACGATCGGCTTGAACTGCCTCTCGAGAGCGATCTCGCTCTCGATCTTGCCGGTTTTCAACGCTCTGTATTTCTTGCGAATCGAGGCGCGCGTCTTGGCGATCTCCCTCGCGGTTCTCTCCCGCTCGACGGCGTCCTTCGAGGTTATCTCCGCGCCGCTCATCGTTCCCGACTGATCGATCTACAGCACGGCGAAGTCGTTGAATCCTCGTCTGTATCTGCCGTTTTGCAGCGCGCTGTCCTTGTCTATCACCGCGAAGCCGTGCCTGCGTCGCCAACACTCGCGACACAGCGCGCCGCAGAAATCCTCGAACGGCATATCGGGGTTCACGTGATCGTCGTACACGTGCCTCAGATTGGTGCCGTCCTGTCTGAAGAGAATCAGCCTGTTAGCGTTGTCGCGTATCAGGTGCTTCGGTATCTTAGCGTACGTCTGACAGAGATAGAAACAATCGATGTTCGAGTGTCGACCCATCGCGAAGTACTCCCTGATCGCGTCTTGCCTGTCGCAGGCCACGTCGTCGAAGACGAATATTGAATCGGGGAGCGCCTCGCTCGGCGGCACGACTTCCCGATTGTTGGAGAACGCGTGATAACCGATCTCGTCCATCGATTCGAGCAGTCTCTCGAGGTATCGATACTTCGGTTGATGCAGAGATTTCGAGTACACGTACACGTTCTCGAAACGCAGGCCATTCGGGCTTTCCAACAGACTTATCAGGACGTTCGTCTTACCGCAGTTGGAGGGGCCACAGATGACGCAACGTATCGCGTTCGGCAGCAAAGGGCCGTGTCGGCGCGTCTCTCTGACCGCTAGACCCGACCTCAGTCGCGTCTTGCGATCGAGATTAGGCACGCCTATCGTCGTCGATTGTCTCACGAATCGCATCTGTCGCGTATCGCGCGCGTGCGCGCTCGTTTTGTTTATACGCGCGAACGACCGATCGTTCGCGCAGTGATCGCGATGTCTCTCTTACCGACGGACAAGCGCGAGGTCGTCCTGCGATCGCGCGACGAATGTCGTACGCAACGCGGAGTGTCGGCGGCGGACTGTTAAACAGGGCGATAAACGCGCTCCCCTTCGAGCTGCACATTCCCAGCTATCAGTTCTGCGGACCCGGTACTCGTCTCGCGAAACGACTAGCGCGCGGCGATCGAGGCGTCAATCCGTTGGACGTGGCGTGTCGCGAGCACGACATCGCTTACTCTCGAAACAGCGACCTCGCCGATCGACACGTCGCCGATCGAGCGCTCGCTGAAAGAGCGCGCGAGCGTGTTTTGGCGAGCGACGCGACCCTTGGCGAGAGAGCCGCCGCTGCCGCCGTATGGGCTGCTATGAGAGCAAAGACGAAGCTAGGTATGGGTATGAAGAAGAGGAGAAGAACGACGACGAGGAAGAGAGTTTTTCCGGCGGTGAAACGCGGGGGTTTCTTGCCTCGTCTACCGATGTTGGGGGCGCTCGAATCTTTGATCGGTGGAGCGGCCGGCGTGGCCAAGGCCGTGAACGACGGCAACGCCGCCAGACGTCAGCTCGAGGAGCTAGCGCGTCACAATCGCGCGATGGAGGGTCGCGGGCTGTATCTCGCGCCGTACAAACGCGGTAGCGGCGCGACGACCAGAAGAGCGAGGAGTAAAAAAAAAATCTCGCGGAAAGAGACGCCAGTGACGCCCGATCTGTCGGCGTCCGGTGCCACGACGGACGAGCAGTTGAATCGGATCGCGCGCCGCTCGCGAATACCTCATTTCAGGGGCGTGTTCATGCGCGACGCGCTACCGTCGAGAGCGCGTCGCAACGAGAGCGGAATCGTGAATCTCGACGACGCGGTGGGTCCGGGTACGCACTGGGTCGCCTACGCGAAGAAGGGAAACAGCGCGATCTACTTCGATGCTTTCGGAAATATTTGACCCCCGGTGAAACTCGAGCGATATCTTGGACGCGACGCGAGCGTCGCGTACAATCGTCGGTCGTATCAGAGGTTCGATCAGAGTATCTGCGGTCAGTTGTGTCTGCGATTTCTGCGAGAGATCAATTCGAAGCGTCTTTGAGTCGCCCCGGTCATGTCGCTGACTCTCACGTTGACCGGGGGGACCAGCGTTCTCACCTCGAGCTACTTTCCCGCCCTGGACCTGAACGACGGCGGATACGAGATAGGTCTCGCGAATTTCGATACGTACAACACAATACCGAACATCGACTCTACTAACAATACGTTTTACTTCGACACCGAGGATCTCGCGATTGTTATTCCCGAGGGATCTTACGAACTGCGCGCTATAGAGAGATATCTGCGATCGGCTATTCTTCGCAGACGCGGCAGCTCCGAGCAAGCCGAGGACGATTACATATACGTCGACGACGATAACGACGACAAAGAGGGCGAACGCTCGATAATTCTCCGGGCTAACGAGAATACCATGAGAAGCGAGATCAGGTGCGCCTACAGAGTCAATTTCGCCAAACCGAACAACATTGGCTCTCTGCTGGGTTTCTCCGGCGCTTCGCGCGCTAGAACCGAAAAAATGGTACGCGTCCGACGGACCGGTGAACATCATGCGCGTGAACGTCATTCGCGTGGAGTGCAACGTTACCGCGGGAGTTTACAGCGACGGTGTACCGGTGCACACCGTGCACGAATTCGCGCCGAACGTTTCGCCGGGATATAAGCTGTCGGAGACTCCGACGCAGATCATTTATCTCCCGGTCATCGCGCGGAGCATCACCGATATAACGGTGCGCGTCGTGGATCAGATCGGTCGATTGATCGATTTTCGCGGGGAGGAGATAACGGTTCGGTTGCACGTGCGGCGCAGAAGACACTGTGTGACATGTGCGCGAGTGAGAAATGCTCGTTCTGAACGATTCGTCGGTGAGAGACCGGAAGAGCGCATCCGTCGTCGCACCCGCGAGAGGAGCGCGCGGAGCGAGAAGGAGGAAAAACGGACTGAGCGCCGAGAACGTCGCTTTTCTGCGATCTCTGGGTTTCGCCGTGAGAAACGGCCATGGCCGACATTCTGAGTATCGGGGGTGAGCCGATCTTCGACGATCGCATCGTCAAGATCGAGGCTCACACGTACAATCCGTACGCCAACACCTCGCCCGGGCACAGCGACGAGATACGAATACCAATACAGCAGCAAGATCTGTACACGCTACCCTGCGAGAGTTTTCTCTACGTCGAGGGAACGCTCACCGACGATCTCCCAGAAAACGACACGAGTCTGGACAACAATTGCGTGGCGTTTATGTTTGTCGAGATCAGGTACGAGCTCAACGGCGTGGAGATCGACAGGAATAGAAACGTCGGAGTGACCAGCACGATCAAGAGTCTCGCGTCGCTGACCGCCGAGAGGAGCAAGAGACTGTGGAACGCGGGAGGGAGCAGCGACGATTCCGAGATCAGGTTCGGCGATTTCAACTTTTGCGTGCCCCTCAACACGCTTCTGGGTTTCTGCGAGGATTACAAACGCGTGGTGATAAACGCGCGACACGAGCTCGTTCTCATACGTTCGCGAAGCAACGCCAATTCCATCGTGACGAACGCTCACAAGGATCCTAGGATCGTTCTGTCGAAGATACAGTGGTGAATGCCGCACGTGATGCTGAACGACGTGAACAAATTGTCCCTTTTGCGAACACTGGAGAGCGGGCGATATCTGAGCATGGGGTTTCGCTCGTTGGATCTGTACGAGTATTCCCTGCTGCCGAACACCAACAAACATTCGTGGGCCGTGAAAGCGGCGACGCAGCTGGAGAAATCGCGATACGTCATTTTCGCGCTGCAGACCGAGAGGCACAACAATCCGGTGAAACGCGCCTCCGAGTTCGACAGCGGTAATCTCACGGACGTGAAGTTGTATCTAAATTCGGAATTTTATTCCTACGATGACATGAACTTAGATTTCGAGAAGAAGAGAATCGCCGTGCTGTACGACATGTACGTGAAATTTCGAAGATCGTACTACGGATGCGAGCGCGACGGCGCGTTTCTAACGCCGCGCGACTTCGCGAGGAATCCGTTCGCGGTGATCAATTGCTCGCGTCAGAACGAGTCGACAAAGAGCGGCACCGTGGACGTTCGCATAGAGTTCGATTGCAAACGCAACGTAGCTCCAACACGACAGCCTACTGTCTTATCATTCACGATCGCGTGGTCGAGTACAACCCGCTGACCAACATCGTTCGCAAAATCGTGTAGAACGGAAGTGGTTAAACGAGTCAATTAGATAACCACACGACGAGTTAGACTACGGAATTATCGGTAGAAGGCACACAGGAAGAACGATAAGCGAAAATGTTCGGGAGATAAGGCGGTAAATTCGTCGAGAGATAAAACGACAAGTTACACGACGATCGATCGGCGATAAGAGACGCACCGGAAGAGAGGGTGCGAATAAATAGTCGGGCGGAGAGCGGTCGAGCTAAGTCTCGTTTCGATCCTCTCTCCGTCGCTAACGCCCCGACGCTGAATCTCACGAGCAAGATATGTTTCTCCTGTTGGTCGACAGGCGCGACATTCTCAATCTGTCCGCCGAGCATCTTCAATACGTGCCGAAGATCGTTCTGCTGCGCAAATTTCCGGACTACGTCGAGCGAGTGTGGGAGAGACTGCCCGATCACCTGAGGTATGACCCCGAGGTGAGAACCTATCGTTCGTGTCTGGAGCATCACAACCCTCCGTGGGCGCAATCGCACGTGGACTGCCCACCGCCGCTCATCAAGGATTGCAGCGCGTGCCGCGCGAATGCCGCGCGGGGAGGACGTCTGTGGAGCGGGGTTGAATTGTTGAAACGAGAAAGAGCGCGCGTTTCCCCATTCATGTCCGTCGCACCGATCTTCGTGGATCTGCAGGGGTTTGTCGTCCGCGATAAATTCACGGTCAAGGAGGTGGCGGTGCTTAAGAGTGGAAAAGAGCTGAGTCATCACGTGTTTTGCGCCCCGCTAGAATGGGATCTTTTGACGAGGGCGGAAAAGTCGCGGGCGTGCTGGCTGACAACGAATCATCACGGCTTGAGATGGGAGGACGGGGACGTGGAGTATGTGACGATACGCGTATTCGTCACTCGCGCTACGGCCCTGGCGGCCACCGCGCGCTGGTTCGGCGTGCACGCCTGATCAGCGTGCTCTCCAGTGCCCGAGCGGTGGGGCGACCCGAGCGGTGGGGCGGCCCCCACCATCCGCGCTCGGGGTATAAATAGGGGACTCGAGCCGACACCAGGCACCAGTCCTGTCCTGATCCTGGTCTCGACACGACCGCTCTCCTGACCACGTTGGGCGCTCCCAACGTTTCTTCCTCCGTACAGAGAACGGGTGCTCCCGTTCTCACCTGGGTGCTCCCAGGGTACGGGCCGACCAGCCGGGCGCTCCCGGTTGGCTCCACCTGTCATCTCCTGCTTCGGGGTCGGGCGCTCCCGACCCTTTCCGCCGTAGAGGCAACGGGTGCTCCCGTTGTCAAGCCGGGCGCTCCCGGTGTACGGGCCGCTCAGTCGGGTGCTCCCGACTGAGCTCCTACCCAGACCACCTGTCCGCGTTTACTCGCGATCCGTAAGGCAAGCGTGCCTCCGCGTTTACTCGCGATCCGTAAGGCAAGCGTGCCTCCGCGTTTACTCGCGATCCGTAAGGCAAGTGTGCCTCCGCGTTTACTCGCGATCCGTAAGGCAAGTGTGCCTCCGCGTTTACTCGCGATCCGTAAGGCAAGCGTGCCTCCGCGTTTACTCGCGATCCGTAAGGCAAGCGTGCCTCCGCGTTTACTCGCGATCCGTAAGGCAAGTGTGCCTCCGCGTTTACTCGCGATCCGTAAGGCAAGCGTGCCTCCGCGTTTACTCGCGATCCGTAAGGCAAGCGTGCCTCCGCGTTTACTCGCGATCCGTAAGGCAAGTGTGCCTCCGCGTTTACTCGCGATCCGTAAGGCAAGTGTGCCTCCGCGTTTACTCGCGATCCGTAAGGCAAGTGTGCCTCCGCGTTTACTCGCGATCCGTAAGGCAAGTGTGCCTCCGCGTTTACTCGCGATCCGTAAGGCAAGTGTGCCTCCGCGTCTACTCGACCGACACAGCGGCCCGACCGCATAATACATTCATACAGCGGCTCGGCGGAGCATACACGCCACACACACACACCCACACATTCATCTTGGTGTATCTGAAGAAAGGAATAAATTATTTATTTTGAAACCAACCAGTGTCTCCACGTTTTCTCACCCTGGCACGACGAGCTAATTCCGAGCGAGAAAACGCGTACCGTTACATGGCGCCCGAACAGGGACCGGATCCGTGAGGCACTGGTTTTCCGACCTAGCTCATGAAGAGCTGGATCTATCGATTAACGAAAGCCGAGTTGGCGGCCGAGTTAGGAAAACTCGGGATCGACCCGAACGGCCCGATAGACACTCTCCGACGCCGAATCCGAAATTTTGTGGACGCTAACCCAGAGTATAAATACTCCATGGAAAAGAGCGAACCCGAGGACGTGATGACCGAGGAAACGAGGACCGCCGGAACCGTTACGCCTAACCCGGCCGAGGTTATGAACCAGATCCGGAAGTGGGGATGCTACTTCGACGGAAAGGACCCACTCGCCTTTTTAGAGCGGGTGGAAGAATTACGGCAGGGATATGGATACACGGGAGGCCAGCTTTTGTTGGGACTGCCAGAGCTCCTGCGAGGGGATACCCTCCTCTGGTACCGGAATAACCACACGGCCTGGGACCACTGGGAGGATTTCTTGAGAGATTTCCGCGCCCAGTTCTTACCCCGGCGACACCGGGCACAACTATCACGAGAGATCCAGGGCCGGTTTCAAAAACCGGACGAGCCCTTCCATAAATTCGCAACGGCGCTTCTTACAAGCATGCGACGAGCCGGAGGATTCTCGACGGATGACCAACTCGAGCGGCTCTACGACAATATGAGCCCCGAATACAAATACTACATCCGACTGGATGACGTCACTAGTCTGGGGGACCTGCACGCCCGCGCCGCGGAATATGAAGCTATCGAGAAGCAAAACCGCGAGCGGAAAGCAGAACGAAAGGCCCCGGCCGCGACTCCATCCGTCGCCAGTACCATGTACAGCCGAGAAGAGTGCTGCTGGCGTTGTAAACAGCGCGGACACACTCGGGTAGACTGCACACGACCGGCCAGAAAATTCTGCTCCCGATGTGGAAAAGACGGCGTGCTCACCCGTGATTGCCACCCCACGCCGGGAAACGCCGCACGGGCCGGGGGCGAAGCCGCCGCCACCCGGACCCCGCCTCCGTCAGAGTGACTTACCAGCCGCGGCCGCACATCTCCGTCCGCATACGACACCGCGCTATGCGGGCGTTGATCGACACCGGGTCCGAGGTATCTTTTATCAATACTGATACCGCCCGCTACGCAGAAAGTCTTGGATTCCCGATTAAGCAAGGGACAAGCTCCGTTCACTTGGCGGACGGGGGCTCAACCACGATACCCGGGACCATGACGCTACCAGTGAAAATCGGCCGGAACGTGCTCAAGCACGACTTCCTGATTATGCCGTCACTACAGGGCGCCGTACTCATCGGCGTTGACCTGTGGACCCAGACAGGAATCGTCCTACGGGCCACCGCCCCGCGCCAGACCACGACCGCCGCCGAATGCGGAGCCGTGGCCCAGGGATTGGCCGCCCGCACCGCCGACGAGAAACGCCGGCTCCAGGAGTTCCTAATCAAGGAACTCGCCCTATTCGAGGGCATCCACGGCCCGACCGACCGAATATCGCACCGTATTCGGGTTAAGACCGACCAGCCCATCAAGCAACGATACCGACCCAGGAATCCGGCTATGCAGGCAATTATTAACCAAGAGGTGGAAAAAATGGAACGAGAAGGCGTGATCGAGCCGTCACACGGAGCCTGGAGCTCGCCAATCGTACTGGTCCGGAAGAAGGACGGAACATACCGGTTCTGTATAGACTTTCGACAGGTGAATAAAGTCACCGAGAAGGACGCCTACCCTCTGCCCCAAGTCCAGGCTACCTTAGACAAGCTCCGGGGAGCCCGTTACCTGTCTACGCTGGACTTGAAGAACGGGTATTGGCAGGTGCCACTAACGCCCGATAGTCGGCCCGTCACCGCCTTCACCGTGCCAGGGAAGGGCCTGATGCAGTTCCGGGTGATGCCGTTCGGCCTCCATTCCGCGCCCGCTACTTTCCAGAGGCTGCTCGACGAGGTCCTAGGGCCGGACCTCGCCCCCCATGTTTTGGTTTATCTGGACGACATCATCGTGGTCAGCCGCACCTTCGAGGAACACCTGCGGTTACTGGCCGAGGTGTTCCGTCGTCTAAGGGAGGCCAAGCTCCGCCTAAATCCGGAGAAGTGTCACTTCTGCCGAGACCAGCTCCGATACTTGGGCCACATCGTGGACCATTGCGGCCTCCGGACCGACCCGGATAAGGTAAGCGACGTGGCACGATGGCACGCGCCGACGACCGTACGCAAGGTACGACAATTCCTGGGCATGGCCTCCTGGTACCGACGGTTTGTACCAGATTTTGCAACGGTAGCCGCCCCGCTTACCCGCCTGACCAGGAAGGGGATAAAGTGGACCTGGGGACCAGACGAGGAGACCGCTTTCGAACGCCTGAAAGAGGCGCTGACTTCCGCCCCCGTGCTGGCCTGCCCGGATTTCGACCGCCGGTTCATATTACAGACCGATGCAAGCTCTTACGGGCTGGGCGCAGTATTGACACAACCAGGACGACGGGGAGCGAGTGGTGGCCTATGCCAGCCGGACGCTAAACGGCGCGGAGAAGAATTATAGCGCTACGGAGTTGGAGTGCCTGGCGATAGTGTGGGGCATACGGAAGATGCGGGGATACCTGGAGGGATACGCGTTTACCGTAGTGACCGATCACCAGTCCCTCCGATGGCTGCAGCACCTGGAGGAACCCACCGGCCGGCTGGGACGGTGGCTGTTCGAACTGCAGCAGTACGACTTTGACGTACGATACCGAAAGGGCTGCCTCAACAAGGTTGCCGATGCGCTCTCACGCCAGCCAGAGGTGTGCGGGGCGCAGACCGCCCCGCGGTGCCAATGGTACCGACGGATCCTGACCGGCGTACGGCAGCGACCCGCCGAGTTCCCCGACTATCGCATCCTGGACGGCCGGCTGTATCGCCATCTACTGCACGACGTGGACTTTCGGGAGGTCGACCCGTCGGAGCAGTGGAAACGATGCGTCCCGAAGGAGGAACGGGCCCAGGTCATGCAGAGGCACCACGAGGACCCCACGGCGGGCCACTTCGGGGTCGCTAAGACCATCGCCCGCATGGCCAGACTAGTCTACTGGCCCGGGATGTTTCAAGACATCACCCGGTATGTCCGCCAGTGCCCGACTTGCCTAGCGCACAAGGCGCCTACGACCAAGCCGGCCGGGAACCTCCATACGGCACCTGTCGCCAAGCCCTGGCAGCAGGTAACCTTGGATCTCGTCGGCCCGTTGCCACGATCCACCCAGGGCCACGCTAGTTATGCAGGACCGGTTTTCAAAGTGGGTCGAGCTTAAGCCCCTACGCCGGGCTACCGCTCCCGCCGTCACCAAGGCCATCCTCGACCGGATCATATACCAGCATGGATGCCCCGACCAGATCATTTCGGACAACGGGACGCAACTGAGGTCGGTTCAACTCGAGGGAACCCTACGGGCATTCCGCATCGAGCACCGGACTACCCCCGTGAGAGCACCGCATTGCAACCCGGTCGAGCGCACGAACCGAACGCTCAAGACCATGGTCGCCCAGTACGTCGGAAGGAACCACCGACACTGGGACGAGCACCTGGCACCGTTACAGTTCGCCTACAACACCGCCCGACACGAGGCCACCGGGTACACCCCGGCGTATCTCAACCACGGCCGGGAACTCGCCCTCCCACACCCGGAGGACCGACGCCACGCCGCGAATGCGACCCCCCATCAGACCCGACGTCGGCTGGAAGACGCCTATGAGGTGGTACGGGTCAACCTGGCTCGGGCGTTCCAAAGACAGGAGGCGCACTACAACCTGAGGCGAAGGGATTGGAGACCCCGCGTCGGGGACCTGGTCTGGAAGAAGGAGTATCCGCTGTCAAAAAAGGCTACCGGCTTTAACGCCAAACTAGCCCCCCGCTATACCGGCCCTCTGGAGGTAAGAAAAATTATCTCACCCGTCATAGTCGACTTGCGCGACACCCGGGGGCGTTGGCACAGACACGTGCACGTACAGGACCTGAAGAACGCACCGGAGCCTCCCGTGTCGGCTCTTCGGGGAATTCGCGCATAAACACCGTTCGAAGCGTCCCGTAAACATTGGTCTCCGTAAGCATTTGCGACCGGTATAAAAGCTCGCGGCGCGAGACAATTTTCAGTTGTTCCAGAACCGCTAGTCCGTCAAGGGGGATCCACACGCAGGGCGATATTGACGACGTCGACGACGACCTGTGGGAGGTACCGATCGACCCTGGGCCAACCACCAACCCAGGGAGCGCTCCCCCGCCGTCCTGGTGGTTCGGTTCTTAGGAGAGGTTCTTGTCGGGGTGACGCCAAGACTCGCCATCACGCCGCCATCTTCCTCGAGACGGTACCGGCCCGCCCAGCCAGACGCACCCCAGCCTGCGCCGCAACCACGCCGGGTCGCCCCTCTCTGACCCCGGCCCAACCGCCCGGTACATCAGACCCCTGCCCGTGTCAGCGGCTCCCGATGGATCCTGCGCTTCGACTAGGTTAAGACACTATGTAATAAAGCGGTTAAACCGATATCTATGTATGTATCTATGTATATCTGTATAGATAGTTCCTTCCCTAAAAAGGGGGGGTGATGTGACGATACGCGTATTCGTCACTCGCGCTACGGCCCTGGCGGCCACCGCGCGCTGGTTCGGCGTGCACGCCTGATCAGCGTGCTCTCCAGTGCCCGAGCGGTGGGGCGACCCGAGCGGTGGGGCGGCCCCCACCATCCGCGCTCGGGGTATAAATAGGGGACTCGAGCCGACACCAGGCACCAGTCCTGTCCTGATCCTGGTCTCGACACGACCGCTCTCCTGACCACGTTGGGCGCTCCCAACGTTTCTTCCTCCGTACAGAGAACGGGTGCTCCCGTTCTCACCTGGGTGCTCCCAGGGTACGGGCCGACCAGCCGGGCGCTCCCGGTTGGCTCCACCTGTCATCTCCTGCTTCGGGGTCGGGCGCTCCCGACCCTTTCCGCCGTACAGGCAACGGGTGCTCCCGTTGTCAAGCCGGGCGCTCCCGGTGTACGGGCCGCTCAGTCGGGTGCTCCCGACTGAGCTCCTACCCAGACCACCTGTCCGCGTTTACTCGCGATCCGTAAGGCAAGCGTGCCTCCGCGTTTACTCGCGATCCGTAAGGCAAGCGTGCCTCCGCGTTTACTCGCGATCCGTAAGGCAAGTGTGCCTCCGCGTTTACTCGCGATCCGTAAGGCAAGTGTGCCTCCGCGTTTACTCGCGATCCGTAAGGCAAGTGTGCCTCCGCGTTTACTCGCGATCCGTAAGGCAAGCGTGCCTCCGCGTTTACTCGCGATCCGTAAGGCAAGTGTGCCTCCGCGTTTACTCGCGATCCGTAAGGCAAGCGTGCCTCCGCGTTTACTCGCGATCCGTAAGGCAAGCGTGCCTCCGCGTTTACTCGCGATCCGTAAGGCAAGCGTGCCTCCGCGTTTACTCGCGATCCGTAAGGCAAGTGTGCCTCCGCGTTTACTCGCGATCCGTAAGGCAAGTGTGCCTCCGCGTTTACTCGCGATCCGTAAGGCAAGTGTGCCTCCGCGTCTACTCGACAGCGGCCCGACCGCATAATACATTCATACAGCGGCTCGGCGGAGCATACACGCCACACACACACACCCACACATTCATCTTGGTGTATCTGAAGAAAGGAATAAATTATTTATTTTGAAACCAACCAGTGTCTCCACGTTTTCTCACCCTGGCACGACGAGCTAATTCCGAGCGAGAAAACGCGTACCGTTACAAGTATAAACGCGGAAAGGCGATCGTCCGACGCATCGTGGACGACGGGCTGAAGCGAGACGATTCGACGATCGTGTACGTGAAAGGCTCGGAGAAGAAGAGATGGCTGAGGGAGATTCTCGGGGACGTCGAGGCGACGATCGAGTCGATGGACACCGATTTCGAGAGCATCGGTCGTCTGGAGACTCTTGACGCGACTCGAGCCTTCCGCTGCGGACGACACGAGAGGAGCTGCGCCATGGAGAACGTTTGCAAGATGCACGACTGGTGGAGGGAATGACAAGCGCGTCTCGACGACGTGTAACATCGCGTCATATATAAAAATATATCCTATATTTTGTACTCAAATATGAATTTTATACGAATGAAATATGAATTGTATACGAATAAAATATGAATTATATACGAATGACATATATACAAATAAAATGTGAATCATATACGAATAAAATGTGATTTATATACGAATAAAATGTGAATTATATACGAATAAAATATATTATTTTGTACTCTATAAATATGAATTATATACGAATAAAAAATATACATCTCGCGATACGCCTGTTCGCTCATTTGTCCACAGGCCATTTTTACGGCGAGAGCGGTACGATAAGACGCGAAAGAGAGAGGTTCGCGGTGCGACGAGGAGAGCGCGATGTAACGCGCGTTTTTCTATACTCGCGCTACGCTCATTCATTCCCTCGCGTCGCGAGAATATTTATATGTATTTATAGTATACGAGACGCGAGAGGAAACGATAAGACGAGTGCGACGTACGCGAGAGAGAGAGTACGCGGTGCGACGAAAAGAGCGATAACAGCGATAAGGCGCGCGCGACGTACGCGAGAGGAAAGAGAGGGTACGCGGTGCGACGAGAAGCGAGAATATATTATTTATACTTATTACTTATTATTTTTATACTTATTTATTATTTATACTTATTTATTATTTATACTTGTTATTTATTTTTATACTTGTTATTTATTTTTATACTTGTTATTTATACTTGTTATTTATATACTTATTATTTATTATTATTTATACTTATGTTTATTATTTAACTTGTTATTTATACTTATATTTATTATTTATTTTTATACTTCTTATTTTTTATTAGAATTTATTTTATCTCGGAGACGATGCCGCGCGATATCGCGAGCGTGACTAATATACGGAGAGGGAAGAGAGGAGTCGAGAAATAAATAAACGACAATTGTAATTTTTATACTTGTTATTTATTTATTATTTTTATACTTGTTATTTATTATTATACTTATATTTATTATTTATTTTTATACACGCTCAATCCAGCGTTACGATCGATGGCTCGGCGGCGACAGCGGTGTCGTCACGTCTGACCCGCTTTTCGGCACCATCGTCGTCGCTGGCTCGCTTCTCCGTACTGGCTCGTTTCTCCGTGCTAGCGGTGTCGTCATCGTCGTCGTGGCTTCGCGACGGTCCCGCGTCGTCGTCTCCAGCCCCGGAGGATCGCGAAGATCTCGCGTCTCCGAACAGAGCGCTGACCCTGCGCGACTCGCGTTCGAGAGTCTGCAGCTCGGTCAGCGCCCCGTCAAGCAGTTCCTTCCGCAGATCTTTTACCAACTTTATGGCGCTGTATCTGGAAGAGAAAAACATGAGATCATTATCGCTCGTTTCGCGAGATCGAGAGATCGAGAGAGAGAACGCGAACACAAGTACTCACACTCGTTGAAATATTTTTTTCCTCTCGTCGAGGAAAAACTTCACCCTTAGAGACGTCGGTGTGTTGTTGGTGATATTTTCAACGGCGTGGTACAGGCCGTCGGCGCTCCTGGCTATGGCCCTCGCTTGGCTCGCCGCACCCTCCGCGTTGACCCTCAACGCGTGGCACGCCATTACAAGATCTCTCAACTGCTCCATTATTGTGACAAACGCTACGATATTGTGACAAACACTACGATCGACTGGAAACTTTGACGAGGACTCGCGAACGCGTAGCTCTTATATACCGCGCGAATGACGATATCTGCGGTAAAAGCGCGAAAATAGATCTCGTCTCCGGACGTTTCCTTCCTTCGAAACGGGAAAACGCAATACCCCTACTCCCTTTTTTTCTTTGTTGGAAGAATCATTTATCTCGAACGGAAAACGCGAGTCGTGGATAGAGTCATCCCCCGGACGTCGATTTCCTGACCGCGAAAAACAGAGTCATCCCCGGACGTCGATTGCGAAAAAATACGCTCATTCCCCGGACGCCGATTTCCTGACCGCGAGATAGACTCATCTCCCCCGGATGTCGATTTTCCTGAAACGCGAAAAACGACTTTCCTCGTCCGACGCGACAACGCCCTGTCTCGCGCGTCTAGCGATTCTCGTCCTAAAAATATTCCCCTACCCCGCGTCACGACGCTCCTCGACACCTGTACCTCCGTCAATCGCGCTCCGGCCGTGACGCGCGTCGCTTCTCGTTTCCACCCCTTTTCTCGGCGATGTCGCTCGCGCGCGTCGTTCTGTGCGCGATCACCGTCGTCGTCGCGGCGAACTGCGAGTCCAACGAGAGCGAGGCGGCAACCCGATATCTGCAGAAATATGGATATCTGGACAACGATCTACAGAGGTCTTCGTCCGGGAACACCGAGCGAGATCTCCGTCAGGCTGTCGAGCTGTTCCAGGAATACTACCGACTACAGGGCAACGGCGAATTGAACGAGGAGACGCTGAATCTGATGCGCAAACCGCGATGCGGCGCCGAGGACGTGTCGGAGCGCACGTACGCCCCGCTCGCGCGCAAATGGCCGAAGACGCATCTCAGGTGGAACTTCCACCTGGCCACTACGCAGATGCTGAAGACGGCTCGAGCCGCGTTCGATCTGTGGACGACGAATTCGTCGCTGACCTTCGAGCGCGATTCGCAGAACCCCGACATTCTGATATCGTTTCGCGAGAGTCTTCACACGTACGCGGGCTCTCGATTCGACGGAATGTGCTCGGCGGATCTGGACGGTCGCGGCGGGGTACTGGCTCACGCGTTCTACCCGACCGGAGATATCGACTTCGTCTCGGAGGTGCACGTCAACAGAGCGGAACCGTGGCACATACACCTGACCGACAATTCCGCGGGAACGCAGCATCTGCTTCAAACTCTGATCGGTCACGCTCTAGGTCTGATGCGCACACCCAACCCGGACGCGGTGATGTACGCGTTCGCGCCCGATAAATCGTTCCCCGTTAAACTTGGTCTAGAGGACGTTCTTTCTATTCAGCATCTGTACGGCGCTAAGAAAAGCGCCAAATTTCCGAGAACGACGACGACGACGACGACGGCGACGACGGCGACGGCGGCGACGGCGGCGACGGCGGCGACGGCGGCGACGGCGGCGACGGCGGCGACGGCGGCGACGACGGCGACGACGGCGACGACGGCGACGACGGCGACGACGGCGACGACGGCGACGACGGCGACGACGGCGACGACGGCGACGACGAAGATCACGACGGTTGACGTCGAGACGGATCTGTGCGCCCTGCGGCGCCTGGACGTCGTGTTGGTGTCGAACGGCCGATTGTACGTCGCGCACGAACGACGTTTATGGTCGGTCGATCTCGACGGAAAAACCTACAAGAGGCCGATGCTGCTGACGGACTATATGAATTTTCTCCCCGAAAACTTCACGCGTCTGACGGCCGCGTACGAGACGCGTACGAGACGCCCTCGGGCGGTCTCGTGCTGTTCGCGGACAGAAGAGTCTACATGGTCACCTATCCGCGTCTGACGCTGGTGCCGACCTGGCCGAGATCCTACGCCGAGCTCGGAATTCCCGCGGACGCGAGGATCAACGCCGTGGTGAGCACGAACAAAGGGAGGACCTTCGTGATATACAACGATCAGATCGTGGGCGAGATGGACGATTGCTCGATGAGAATCGTAAAATTTTACACGATCGAGAAGATATTTCCGGGGATACCCTCCGGTGTAACGTTGGCGTTTCGGTACACGGACGGTAATCTGTATTTCGTCGGCAGGAAACTGTTCTACAGATTCAACGACTTCGCGAGGACCGTGACGGCGGCCGGTAAATTCGACCTGGGGATCCATCCTCGGCGTCGCTTGCCCGAGAGACGGACTGCTGCAGCAGTTGCGGGATCTCTTGAATCGATTCGTCAGAATCGACGCGCTCGCGAGCGGCGATAGTCTGTCGGAGGAGGGGGAGGAACGGGAAACGGAGCGATAAATCGCGATTGAATGCATTGAATGCCTGTGTAAGATTTGTGTACAATGTTAAAAGAGATGAACATATCACGCCTTTTTATCACAGATTGCGTTGGCTCAAGGTGGATATGAGAAGAAGTTATTTTGTGGGATGTCAACTAGTTAACATTATACGTACGCACCAGCCGAGTCTCCTCTACGGTTGTCTCACATTTAGATCCGCCGAAACATGTAGGAACACGAGAGCTGCTGAGGATCTTCTATCTCTCCCCCCTTGTAGAACTGAGTTGTTCAGGCGATCTTTCAGATCGTGCGCGTCTAAGCTATGGAACGACCTTCCGCCTGATATTCGAAACGCACAATCAAGGAGTAGTTTTAAGGACGAGTTTCATGAATATCTCCTGCGGATGTCTGGGATAAATTAGCCACGTGACTGCTCTAGTTGTTTTTGTGTTGGACGCACGCATGCCTAAACCATATACTTTTCTGGAATCTTATATACTGTTTTAGAACATGTATTATTGTATCATAATATCTGCATTTCATTTTTCGCTTGAAGTGTTTATCTGCATCATCTATGCGTGTATGCTTTACTCATATCTTTTTTACACGATCTTGGTGTACTCTCAATTTATATATAATTTCTTGGTGCATATTCAATTTTTCATGTCATACTTGTATCTTTTGGTGCGCCTGAGGGGATGCTATCCCAGGGCGCTTAATAATAAATGTACGCTTTCTCTCTCTCTCCCTCTGGACCCCCGGAACCTTCTTCAGATCGTCCGCCACAAGATCCATCATCTGCAGCATCAACTGCCGCTTGCGATCCGCGCGCGAGAGAGAGGTGAGAAACTGAGCTCTCACCTTCGCGTATCTCCACCATTCGCGCTTGTCCCTGCTGACGATATCCTTGACGTCGAAGACGTCCATGCGAACTAGCTGAGACCCGACCTCCCCCGGCGACCTGAGGGTGAAGAGTCTTCGGTCCTTCATGCTCGAGACGTACTGCGGTACGCGATCCAGATCGCGATCCGACGACAGATCGAACAGCGCGTCGAACCCGCCGCCGCCGTTCTCCTCGTCCTCGCGCGACTTGTTCGCGCCGTACGCGTGATCCGTCGAGACCGCGCGCGACGCGAGAGCGTCCACGGGCGAATCCGTCGAGACCGCGCGCGACGCGGAAGCGTCCGCCGCCTTGACGGTCGACGCACCGTTGACGTGGCTCTCGTGTTCGCTGATCCACTCGTAGAACGTATCGTGCGTCATCAGGCCCTTCACCAGCGACGAGTACACCTTAGACGGAAATTGGGCGCGAACGAAACGATACATGTCGTCCACGGAACAGGTCGGACTGACCGGACCCTCCTTCAGCCACAATCCGTAGAGCTCCGTGATCGCGCTTCTTATCTCCTCGCCCTCGCGCGCGCGGCGCGCACCGGTGTCCCTCTGATTCGTCAGGTATCTCGACACGCTCGCGAGAAAATCTCTCAGGTTCCGCGTCGCCGAGCGCTCGGGTCTCCATATCTCGTTCAGCAGGTCGACCAGAGCGAAGGTCGGCGATTCGACCTCCGTCCGCGCGCCCAACAGCGAATCGTCCAGGATCGCCATTATCTCCGCGTCTTTCTGCTGACTCTCCGCGACGTTCATGTCGACGTTCCTCGCGCTCTCGACCGAGTCTCGTTAGACGTCTCTCGCGCTACCCCGCGTTTTATATAGGATCGATCGGTCCGATAAAACGAGGAGTCCTCTCCGCCGACAATCGCTGAACCGCGGGAAATCTATTCGATAAAGCGAAGAGTCCTCTCCACCGGTAATCGCCCCGATAAAACCCGACTCGAAAACGCTCCGCTATCGCCCCGACCGCATCCGTCGTCCTCGCGCACCCCCGGCGTCCACGCGCGCCGGGGGCGACCGCACCCCCGTCCCCGAGAGTCGCGAGCCATCGCGCCACTGCTCGCGCCTCGCGAGGAGAGTCCGCGGCGGCGACCTCCGGGAATGAAAAAACGGTGGCGACCTCTGCGCCCGCCGCCCCGCGAGAGAGACGATGTCTCGCCCCGGGGGGAAAAAAATCTGACCGCGCCGCCCCTGACCGAGCCCCGGGGGATGATCTCTACGATCCGCCCCTGGGCGCGGGGAGGTCCGCTGCGGTAAGGGGAAAGAAATTTTCCCCTCGTCGCCCACCTGCCTCTCGCCCACCCCTCACGGCAATCCCCACGCCTCGCTGCGGCCCGTTCCGACCCCTCGGACGGAGCTTCCGTCGCTTGAAACTATTAGCTGTACACCTACTCTCGTGCTGCAAAACGCCGTGAGGGGAAACAAGAAATCGTCTCTCGCAAGCATCTACGATAAAGTCGAGTGTTACATCCGTGCATTAGAAATGCTGGGCGTGACGACGGATAAATGTGCCGCCATGCTGTATCCTCTCGTCGAGTCGTCCCTTCCGGAAGAGGTCCTTCGAGCGGGGCAACGCAGCGGACAACGGGAAGTGATAGAGGCCAACGGACAGCGTGAAACCACCGATCGACTCGAGAAGCTTCTTAAATTCTTAGTTAGACCACAATTGGAATACGCGGCCATAGTTTGAGCTCCTTACAATCTTAAATATAGTTTAGAAATTGAGAGGATTCAACACCGATTTCTTCGAAGAGTTAGTTATTATACGGAGAACCCGATGCATTATTACGACCATAATTATGTTTATATGTTAGCTAGGATTAACTTATTATTACTAAGTGATAGACGAACATATTTAGATTTAGTATTTCTTTTCAAATTGATTAACGGACGTATCACCTGTTCCGACTTGTTAGAATGCGTCAAATTACATATCCCGGGCAGACCTCTCAGAAATAACTTAGTCTTCCACGAAGAATCACATCGTACTTCTTACGGTAAATCTAAACCTTTAAACCGAATCTACCTTCTAGCGAATAAATTTTCCAATCATGTGGATTTTTTTCATGAGGCCATGGACTCATTCAAACGATCATTAATTCAATGTCTTCGATAAATGTTCTTTTGCGTATTTTGCGTTTCTTTAATATGTAACATATCTACCTGTACTAAAGGGACCATATCCCGTTCTAAATAAAATAAAAAAAAAAAAAAAAAAATTCCTGCAGCTGGAAGTGGAAAACGAGGAGCGCATCGACATGGCGCTGACCGGCTTCGGGTTATCGACGGACCAGGAAAGAGCAAAGAAGTCGAAAGGTAAAACAGAGTCGTCGAAAGAAACAGCTAGCTCGAGCGTTCTTTTAGTAGCGAAAGATCAAAAGAAGCCGGAGTGTATTTTTTGTAAATCGAGTCACGATAGTCAAAGCTGTGAATCCGCGCGTAAGTTAACGTTTGACGAACGGAAAGAAACTGTTAAAAAAGAGGGCTGTTGTTTTAATTGTCTAAAGCGCGGACACGTTTTACAAAAATGTAAAGTTAAGACGAAATGCGATTGGTGTTCAAAACGACACGTTTCATTAATGTGCCCGGGTATATTTCGCAATGAGAACGTTCCTGTAAATAAATTGGACAATACCAAAGACAAGAAAGCGGTCGACGAACATAACTTAGCTTCATTTTGCGAGACGCATGATGTTTGTTTACAGACGCTTCGAGTGAAAGTGTATTCTCCGACGCGAGAAAAAATTGTAAGGGCGATTATTGATACAGCGTCACAACGTTCGTATATCCGTACTGATATCGCGCGAGAATTAGGCTACGTTTCTCTCGGTGAGACAGAAGTTTCACATGCACTCTTCGGCGGAATCAAATCAGGAAAAGAGATTCATAATATGTATAAGATACGCGTTAAAAGTTTAGATAATTCGTACGCGTGTAATTTCTGGGCGATGAATCAGAATACTATTTGCGGTCCTATTTCGATCCAATTACGATCCAATAATATTAATTTGACGGATATTGGAGATAAAGGCGATTCTATAGATGTTCTTATCGGGGCAGACGTAGCTGGTAAATTATTAACCGGTAGAAAACATGATATGAAAAACGGATTAACGGCCCTGGAAACACATTTAGGCTGGACAGTACTAAGAAAATTGCCGAAAGAATGTAAGAGATCTGACACAGCGGTAATAATCACGACGATGTTCGTGCGGGAGGCCAATCTATGCGATTTGTGGCGTCTGGATGCTATCGGTATTACAGATCCGATCGAGAAAACGGATAAGGCGGTGAAAGACGAACAAACGCGAGAGTTTTTGATAGAGACGGCTAGACTAAATACGGACGGTCGGTACGAGGTCAGATTACCGTGGACGGAGGATTGTGTGCCTGTTTCCAGCAATTATGAAATCGCGCGTAACAGATTGAAAAAATGCCTTGACAAGCTTGCCGCAAATAATTTGTTAGAAGCGTATGACAATGTTTTTAAGGAATGGCTGGCGGAAGTTATTATCGAAGGGGTGCCCGACGATGAAATTGATAATTTAGGTCATTATTTACCCCATCGGCCAGTGGTAAAGACAAATAGTACGACGAAGATAAGACCCGTGTTTGACGCCTCGGCTTGTAAAAAGGGATATCCGTCTTTAAATCAGTGCCTAGAAAAGGGTCCCAATTTAATTGAATTAGTACCATCGTCCTTGAATAAATTTCGAGAAAGAGAAATCGGGATAGTGTCTGACATAAAGAAAGCATTTTTGCAAATAGTTGTAAACAAGATGGATCGAGATTACCTTCGTTTTTTCTGGGTCATAAACGGGGAAATAGTAGTTCTACGTCACTGTCGGGTAGTATTCGGTTTAGCTTGTAGTCCCTTTTTATTGGCAGCGATTATTGAGCTACATTTATGGACATATCTAAAAAACAGAAGCGAATATAATAGATCTGCAGAGAAATTAAAGAAATCGTTTTATGTCGATAATTGCGTCACGAGCGTAGACTCGAAAGAGGAAGAAAAAACGTTTGTGTCAGAAGCCACGACGATTATGAGGGCAGGCGGTTTCGAGCTCCGCGGCTGGGAGAGTTCACATGATTTGTTAGAAAACGAAACAACCCTTGTCCTGAGAATTCTATGGAATAAGAGAAAAGATACTATATCAATTAATCCAACGGTATTGAATTTGAATAATTCGGACGTTATAACGAAAAGAGTGATTTTGTCCGCGGCGCACAAAATTTTCGATCCTATCGGCTTCACAAGCCCTACGTCTTTATTACCTAAGTTGTTGCTTAAAGAATTATGGACGGAAAAAATAGATTGGGACACGAAAGTCGCGGAGGATCAAGCTAATAAATTCGTGAACTGGTTGAACGATTTACCTACGCTGAATCGGATTGAAATCCCGCGAAAACTCGGTAAGGGTGACTTGACTTTACATATGTTTTGCGACGCGAGCGGTTCGGCTTATGCCGCGGTGGTTTTTGCGAGGGTCGAGTATGAAGGCACGGTAAACGTTACACTCTTGACTGCAAGATCTCGCATAGCGCCCGAAAACGCAACAATTCCGCGTCTCGAATTATTGGCGGCCGTAGTAGCCGTCAGGCTCACAGATTCGGTAACTGAGTCTTTAACGCGTAAAGTTTTCAAGAAAACGTTTTGGTCCGACCCTACCACGGTATTGGCGTGGATTAAACGCGACATGCAATGGGGAGCGTTTGTCTGGAATAGAAATAAAGAGATACGCGCACATAGTAAACCGGATGAATGGAGATATATACCCGGAGACTTAAATCCCGCGGATTTGCCTTCGCGTGGCTGTACCCCCACACAACGAGTTCAATCAGAGTGGTGGTTAGGCCATCCGTGGCTTTATAAATCAGAAGCAGACTGGCCCACGGTAAAGGGTAATTTTAGGGGGAAGAAATAAGAAGAGAAATTAAAAAATCGACTTTAGTACATACGGTTATCGCGGAAACTTCTACGTTTAAAGTCGGTGATTACTTTTTGTCTTATAATAAGCTAATACGGTATTTGGCATGGATGCATAGATTTTATGTCTTAAAGACTAAGATTTTTAATCGAATTGATGATCATGACTTCTTATGTCCCGTTCTTTTAGATAGCAATCACGATATAGTTTATATGATAGTAAGAGAAACCCATGAATCCATGGGCCATGCGGGAACGCAGATTGTTATGGACCACATACGCGAAAGATTTTGGATTATCTCTCTTCGAAAAATAATAAAATCAGTCATATCCAACTGCATAATCTGCAAGAGACAGAGAACGAAGCGTATGGAGAGCGAAGCCTCTCCTTTACCTCCCAATCGAGTTCGCGACGCAACAGTTTTCGAGATTATTGGCATAGATTTCGCAGGGCCTTTAATTTTGCGGGGTGGGGGGAAGAGTTGGATTTGTATTTTTACGTGTGCCGTATACCGAGCAGTACATTTCGAGTTAGCATCGACGCTATCCACTCAGGGTATTTTAAAATGCCTACGCAGATTTATAGCAAGACGCGGACGCCCACGTATTATATACAGCGACAATGGGACCAATTTTACCGGCGCCGCCAATGCACTGAGCAAATTAGATTGGCAAAGAATCGCGAAACATAGTTCGGCATCATAGATTGAATAGTATTTCAATCCGCCAGCAGCACCTTGGTGGGGTGGTTGGTGGGAGAGACTCATAGGAATTTTGAAAACATTATTACGGAAAATATTAGGAAAGGCAAGTCTGTCGTATGAGAGTCTGAACACGATTTTGTGCGATGCGGAGGCAATAATTAACACGCGTCCTCTAACGTACATTTCAGAAGATCCCAATGATCTTAAACCGTTGTCACCGTCAATATTTCTACAAGAGAATCGGGAGTACGGTATCCCAGACTGCGACATGCTGTATCGAGTAAAGTTAGAGAAAAGGTTTAAACACAGGCAAAAGATTTTTGAAGACCTTCGGAAAAGGTTTCGTACTGAATACTTAGGTCAATTATTACTTAAAAACAAAAAATGGTCTATTTAAGAGAGGTGTACAGAGAATTTATCCGCTAGAAATTGCGCAAGAAGAATCGGAAGACTTTAGTAAGGACTTATGTAAGCGAGCGAGTTCCAAGAAAACTAGCGATAGGACAAACAATTGTATTTCTGACGAGCCACCTGTTGGTGAACAAAAAGACTGCGATTCAAAAATTGTAACCACGCGAAGTGGACGAGTTAGTAAAAAACCGGATCGTCTCAAGTATTAGTTTAAGGATTAGTTCTAAGAAGAACATATTTAGTTGACACGTAGTGTTTATTTTGCGTATAAGTTCAAGATTTTGTGTTTATTTTGTGTATAATTCTAATACTTTGTTCATCAGTTTTGAAAACCGCGTTCGATTCAGAGTATCTACTTTATCAGAAACGTAACTTTAGGATAAGCATTTTGCGATATTATATGATTTTGTGTATTCCCTTCCACAAAAGGGGGGAGGATGTCCTGGAAAAATACAGGGAACGCGGCCGAGCTTAGCTACATAAACATTAGACGAGCGCGAGCTCGAGCGATAGGAGCGGGGTTAGCGGGGAGAGAATTCGCCAGCAGGCAGTCGCTCAGAGACCACGGAAGCGATCGTACGAAAGCGCCATTTTCCGATCTGTGGAAAGTTATAATAAAGACACCTTTTCTCATTGTGTAACCAAGTCGTGCAAGATTTATTGAGATCCCGATATTTCCCGGACTACAAATATAACAGCCTAATTACATCGGCCGTTCTTGGTACAAAAGAGGATGATGAGACACCACCGACTCTCGTGTACGTCAAGGGATAAACTAGAATGGCTGGTGGATCTGCTTGAAGATTTTGCGAGAAAGAAAATGATCGTCGAGACTCTGGATGCGGATTACGAAGACATCGAATCTTTAAATAATCTAGATGATACTAATACTATGCGATGCAGAAAACATACGAAGAATAGCGCGTTACAAAACGTATTTAAAATATTTAACTAGTGGTTGAAACACGAGAAAGAAGTGTTATCTTTTTATGACCATAAATAAATGAATAAAAAATTGTATAAACTTTACAATGTTTTATTTCTTTTTCCCTTTTCTATTAGTTGTTAGTCATTGAGAGTGGTTTAATAATTCTAGCCCATGCATTTTTCTTATCTTTCTTCGTAACGTTCGTTTCAATGGCATTCCTACTTCATATTGTATTTGCTACACGGGGGAAGAAAAGCATGACAATTGACAATGAAATTCAGTCTTCTTCGAACACTTTCTTCAAAGAACTATGCTAATAACTATGCTAACCCATATATAGACGACCTGTGGTATGACTCACACATGGGCCGTGACACTTTTATGGGCGGGTTAAGTTCTCTACGGAAAATTCATGTAGGGTAAGGTATATCCGGGTTGGGGTAGGGGATCCTTAATTCGCCCTCCTCCCGGGGTGCTGGGTGTCTGGTTTTGCAGATGACACCTTCCTGGGCGTGGAGGGCGACGATTGGGAGGAGGCCCGACGGAGGGCGAACGTGGCGGTGGCTTGCGTGGTGGCAGCCAAGGAGAGAGTGGGCCTCAAGGTGGCTCCCCAGAAGACGCAGGCGACGTATTTCTACGACCGCTCTAGGGGGAAGCCGCCAAGGGCCCACATAATGGTAGGAAGGACCCGTATCCCCGTGGAGGCCCAGCTGAAACTGCTGGGTCCTTTGTTGGACGGAACCTGGAGCTTTGGCGAGCATTTTGCTCGCCTATCTCCCAGGATTCTGGGTGTGGCTAACAGCCTGGCGAGGCTGATGCCCAACCTGGGAGGGGCGAACGGCCGTGCTCGCCAGCTGTACGCGTCGACGGTGCACGCTGTGGCACTATATGGCGCCCCGGTGTGGGCGACAGCGGCGGAGGCCCCCGGGCGCAAAGGCAACGCAATCAGGGCGCAGCTGCGCCGAGCCCAGCGCCCGGTGGCATTGAGAGTGTCACGCGCGTACCGCACCGTGTCGCACGCGGCGGCCACGACCCTGTCCGGGCTTCCCCCATTGGAGCTCGCAGCTCGCAAACATGCGGAGGTCTACAGACGTACGAAAGAGCTGCGAGCGGGGGGAGTCGAGTTGACGGATAGGGTCAGAAAACTGATCAGGCTCCAGGAGAAGACGGCCCTCATCGCCAGATGGGGTGATTACCTCGCTAACCCAGCGCTGCCTGGGCGGAGGACCGTCGACGCCGTCCGACCCTGTCTAGCGGAATAGCTAGACAGTCGGGGGTACGGGATAACGTATCACGCTACACAGGTACTCACCGGACACGGTTGTTTCGGTGAGTATCTGTGTAGAATAGGGAAGAAAGCCACCACGCGATGCCACCATTGCGACGAGGAAAGGGACTCGGCGCAGCACACGCTGGAACACTGTCCAGCGTGGGCGGAGCAGCGCCGAGTCCTCATGGCGGAGGTTGGTAACGACCTTTCTCTCCCGGCTATTGTGGCGGCCATAGTCGGGAGGGAAGACAAGTGGAGGGCGTTCCTATCCTTCTGCGGTCAAGTGAGTACCGCGAAGGAGGACGCCGAGAGGATCCGTCGTGGGGAGCGGGCTGCTCCTGCGGCGGGTCCTCCATAGAGCCCAACGGGTCAAGCCTGGCCCGTTCCCCCCAATAACAACGGGGGGCACTACTGCCAGCAGTAGGAGATGTGATGCACCTCCGGGCGTCTCCCTCCGACGGGGAAGGCGTCCGGAGGATGGGTGGTCGATGACTTGGCGGGCACCGGACATCGACCAATACTCCCAACAACAACGGGAGGGGTGGCGGGGTGGATGGTGTCCACATCCCGTCACACACATGATAAGCAGGTTCGGTTGAGCCACAGAGCCTTGAAGGCTCAGCGACAGGGAGCCAAGCCTGGCTCACGCATCGGGGGGCGTTCCGGACGCATAATAACTGTTTCCGGGCGCCCCCTATACGATGCAGCGAAGGACACCCGTACGGTTTTAGCCGGTAGGCTCATGAATGCAGTATCGTTGGCGATGTGCTAGTCATAGAATCCGGCACTCCCCTCGCTTCTCTGCCCGGAGAGCGGGGGGGTCTTCCCCCTCCTTGTACAAGAGGGGGCTACTGGTCGAAACCTGGAACTTAGTCCTGGGGATTCCAGTAGTAGAAGATTTCCGCACGTTAAAAAAAAAGGGGATCCTTAATTGTAACTGTTGCGGCACTTTTCGCATCGTATCACAAAGTTTCGAGCAACGAGAGCGACAAGATGCAGCTGAAAATTACTTATCCGTGTGACGGCGTAAGTGTTTCGTGCCATGTGCGTGCGTGCGTGTTATAATAATAATAATAATAATAATTTTCTATCGTGCTATGTGCGTGCGTGCGTGTTATAATAATTATCCAAATTTTTTTCTTTTTAGTATATAAAAGTCGACGGAGAAAAATTCGCGGAGGTGCCACGTCTGATGAGTCAATGGGATGTAGAATTCATCCCAACAATACGTGATTTGTGTATGTGTATGTGTGCGATTGTTTAGATATGATGTTGCACAATTTTTTGTTTTTTATTTTTTATAGCATGCCATCCACGAAGATTCTCCGAATTTTACAACATTTGAGGTATGTAATTTGTATGATTTTAAAATTAATTTATTTTATACTTTTTTTTTATTTTTTACAGAATCCTGGAAATATCCATGATGAGATGTTTCCTCCGAAACACTTATATGTTAATTATATTCCATCAATGGTAAATTATTTATGTATACTATAGTTAAATAATTTTTAAAGAATTAATAAAATAGAAAAAGGCTTTCTTGATTGAATCAAAGAATAAAAAAGGCAGTTAGAGCCGGGCGCTGTAACTAGTGCGCAATATATTATTTAAAGTTACATATCAAAGAAACAAACGTTTCAGCCCTTTCTTTGGGCCATCCTGAGCGTAGTCATATTCAAATCACCACGAAATACATAAAATCGAACACGAACGCAAATTAAATTAATTCATATCGTCAATATTCCTAATTCGCAGTCCCTATATTATAGTCACGAAAGATACGGTACTTAACTGTTGCTCATGGTCTCACAAAGAGAAAAGAAGTCAAGAGAATGCTCCGAAGCAAACCAGGCATCTTCAAATGTCTCGACTCCCAGGTTAGAAAGCCAGGAAGGGCGAAGAGAGACCTATGTCCTTTGAGTATCCATAAGGAGCGTATAAAATCGAAGACACCTGTGCAAGCATTCGGAGCATACTGGATATAAAATATATTACGCAAGTAAAGTAATGAGAACTTATAGTTAATTACGAAACTTACAGGAAAGAATATAATTCGCCTCGCACAGAATAAAGTACATGGTGATAACGGTCGAAAAATAAAAATGTGACTTGTCACGGAGACGTTAAGAGAAACAATGATACATTTAACGGCAAGTCAACAAAATAAATATCGAGTTCGCAAAACATTATAAACATAAAAGAAAACCGTATATAGACAGGCAAAACTCAAAGTTTAGGGAGCTTCTCAATAATATGCAAATATGAATCTGGTATATTTTTCGTGTCAGTCCGTAAATTCAATCCATTCTTTTGCCTTTTAATGTAAAGCATTTCCGAGATCAAGCGTTTGCTTAAATAAGGCTCGTTATTCAAAATTTCTACTTCATTCCACTTAAAATCATGACGTAGTTCATTTCTATGGTCTGTCAATACGGAATGACTAGCCTTTTTCCTCAAAATGTGACTCTGGTGCTCATTGACTCTCGTTTGTAATTGTCTACCAGTTTGCCCTACATACATATGAAGCGTCGCAATTGTTGCAATTAATTTTATAAACAACATTATTGCGCATATCTTTAGGAAGAATATCTGTTTGGCGCTCATCAAATATTTAGTTAATAGGCTGTAGATTAGTTAGTTTCGTGTAATAGATAAGATATCATTAGTTTATATTATCGTCGGTAATCTCGCTCGCGTTCTTGACGACTCGCGCGAAACGTCGGCGGATCGCGATCGATTTATCAATATTCGCGCAACTCACCCGACTCGTGCTGCCCGCCCGCGGGTGGCATCCCCAATTATTGAGGGAAATGATACTCGCTCGCGCCGTACTTCGCAGGAGCGCGAGCCGGAGAAGACCGAAGTACACTCACTCTTCATTCGGAAGTGGTCACGCGTACATCAACTCGCAAATTGGTCGTGATCGAGTCAACACTACGTCGTCTTCGACGAATTATAAGCGCTAAGGAAACGTGTCGTGCCTGCCTCGTTTGCCTGCTTGCTTGCCTGCTTATGTGATGTCATTGCTTGCACGCCTTGCCTCAACCTTTGCCTGCCTGCCTCCTCCTGCAATCACGGAGGGCTGCCGAGCGGAAGGACGAGCCAAAGGAACGCACCCCCCAGGAGGGCGCCGGGGCACCGATACGGTGAGTCGCACGCTTTTCCCTTGTACTTTTCGCTTGCTTTTCGATTAATCATCGTGAGGGGACCATACCCCCCTCTGGTCCTTTGAGATCGTCGCAAACGGTATATAATTGTCGCGAATCCGGGGACGGATTTACACCCAGAGCAATATCTTTATGGACTTTAATATATTTTCTCATTTTGTTGAGACTAAAGTAGGACATTCTAACATTAAGATTCTTAACCTCTTAAATTGTTCTGAGATTATAGGAACATACGGAAGCGTAAAAAAACGAGTAGCCTCCTCATCCTGTGTACCTGTAGGTTTATCTTTTTTGTTAAATAAAAATTTGAGACGTTTATGGAAAACTTTGAAAATAAAATCTAACTGGTCCTTGATAGTATCGCGAGTAGGTAAGATTACATCTCTGTAAACTGTAAAATTCCTAAATTTGAATTTCTTGCAGCTGTTAAACTAGTTTTAAATTCCACCTTTCTTATTTTTAACGGCGTAATTTATCAGCAAACTTTTGGCTCACCAATGGGCTCCCCATTGTCCCCTATGGCTGCAGATATTGTTATGCAAGATTTAGAAAAAAAAGCTCTCAAAAAATTAAAGTTTATCTCCCCGATCTATGACAGATATGTTGATGACGTGGCGATGGCAGCTCCTTCTTCCTCTCTTGTTCACATTTTTGAGGTCTTCAATTCTTTCCATCCCAGACTCCAATTAACAATGGAAATTGAAGAGAATAATAGGCTGAACTTTTTAAAGGTCACGATGTTACGTGTGGATAACCGGATAATTTTTTATTGGTACCATAAACCAACATTTTATGGTAGATATTTAGGTTTTTATTCCCAGCATTCACTCTGCCAGAAGAGAGGCACAATCATTAGTTTGATTGACAGGGTTTTTTTGTTGTCCCACCCGCAATTTCATGGTAAAAATTTGGAAATGGCTGTAAGAATTTTGTTAGACAACGGTTATCCGTTAGATTTTATTTTCAAAGTTTTCCATGAACGTCTCAAATTTTTATTTAACAAAAAAGATAAACCTACAGGTACACAGGATGAGGAGGCTACTCGTTTTTTTACGATTGCGTATGTTCCTATAATCTCAGAACAATTTAAGAGCTTAATTAAGAATCTTAATGTTAGAATGTCCTACTTTAGTCTCAACTAAATGAGAAAATATATTAAAGTCCATAAAGATATCCTTCCTAAAGATATGCGCAATAATGTTTTTTATAAAATTAATTGCAACCATTGCGACGCTTCATATGTAGGGCAAACTGGTAGACAATTACAAACGAGAGTCAATGAGCACCAGAGTCACATTTTGAGGAAAAAGGCTAGTCATTCCGTATTGACAGACCATAGAAATGAACTACGTCATGATTTTAAGTGGAATGAGGTAGAAATTTTGAATAACGAGCCTTATTTAAGCAAACGCTTGATCTCGGAAATGCTTTACATTAAAAGGCAAAAGAATGGATTGAATTTACGGACTGACACGGAAAATATACCAGATTCATATTTGCATATTATTGAGAACATCCCTAAACTTTGAGTTTCGCCTGTCTATATACGGTTTTCTTTTATGTTTATAATGTTTTGCAAACTCGATATTTATTTTGTTGACTTGCCGTTAAATGTATCATTGTTTCTCTTAACGTCTCCGTGACAAGTCGCATTTTTATTTTTTGACCGTTATCACCATGTACTTTATTCTGTGCGAGGCGAATTATATTCTTTCCTGTAAGTTTCGTAATTAACTATAAGTTCTCATTACTTTATTTGCGTAATATATTTTATATCCAGTATGCTCCGAATGCTTGCACAGGTGTCTTCGATTTTATACGCTCCTTATGGATACTCAGGTCTCATAGGTCTCAGGTCAAGGACATAGGTCTCTCTTCGCCCTTCCTGGCTTTCTAACCTGAGACATTTGAAGATGCCTGGTTTGCCTCGGAGCATTCTCTTGACTTCTTTTCTCTTTGTGAGACCATGAGCAACAGTTAAGGACCGTATCTTTCGTGACTATAATATAGGGACTGCGAATTAGGAATATTGACGATATGAATTAATTTAATTTGCGTTTGTGTTCGATTTGATGTAGTTCGTGGTGATTTGAATATGACTACGCTGAGGATGGCCCAAAGAAAGGGCTGAAACGTTCGTTTCTTTGATATGTAATTTTAAGTAATATATTGCGCACTAGTTACAGCGCCCGGCTCTAACTGCCTTTTTTATTCTTTAATGAATTAATGTTTATATATTTTTTACAGGAAAAAATGGATATAAATGACCTGGGGGAGCTGTATACATATAAAACCCAGCCGGGGGTGTGTATGTTTGTGCGCGTGCGTGTGTGTATTGTATTTTTATAATCCATGTATTTATTTTTTCAGTGGATAGTTCGCGTTCCAGACGTGGGTGAGATACGTTTTCCGCCAACGGAGTGGGAGGTGCAGCTTCATAGAGAGGTGTATGTAGTTTTCGGCCCGCCAGAGGTATATCAAATTAATATATTTATTATTAATTATCTGCATGTTTTTTCTTTAAAATTAACCAGTTTCGTGTAATTTTTTCAGTTGAAATGATTTCGATTGAATATATCTCCATCAGGGGATATATTAACAATTTTCGGCGTCAATCGGTGCAGGATGAGAGGATCTGGTGTCGCGCGAATCTATACTACCTATGGTGTGACTCACCCAAGGGCCGCGACAACGCCGCAAATTACGACGACGATATTTTCGACCTGCTGAGGCTGTTCGGGCTCGAGCCCTACGAGGAGGAGGAGGAGGGGGAGGAGCTGAAACATGAAGACTGGAGTGAGCTCCAGCCCTATGAGGGGGATGAGCCCGAGGACGACTGGGAGTTATAATGTATAAATTGTATATATTTTTAATTGTATATATATTTATTTACTTGTATATATTTTTTATGAATATACATTGTGGATCAATTTATGCATGATGCGTTGAGAGAGATCTGTCGATGTATGTGGTTAATGACTTGGGCGGGGTGCACCCGAACTTGTTGTCGTCCTAAGGGGAGGGACACCCCTGAAATAATAAAGCCAAACAATGGATAGCACAACTGATAAGGACAAGAGTTTACTGTCTCAGGGGACTTCGGACCCCCAGGGGCCGGCGCGGGGGGAGTGCGGTCCCAGCGACCCCCGTGTCGATGGGCTTGGCCCTAAGAAGCCAAGTTCAGAATCCAGCGATGGGCTGAACAAAGAAAAAGAATCACTACCTCCGGCGTTGCCCACGGGCGTCGGTGGTAAAAAGGATACCGTGGAAGACAAATCTGAATGGACGGAGGACGAATATGATCGGGGTGTGAAGCTGGCCAAGAGAATAATTGAAAACATGGATCGAGGAACATCCGTAGAAAAAGATCCATTGACTCCTGTAAAGAATGTAGGTATAGACGTGAACGCATCTCCCACGTTTAGTTTCGCCGGAAGGCTTGTCTCTGATTCTGAGGAATCCACACAATTGACTGCAGATGCGGATTTCCAACAACAGACTGAGCAAATCATTGATGATGTTATCATGATTGAAGATGACGAGGAAATGCCTCCTCCACCTACCCCTTTTGGCTGGGAGAAGAGGAAAGAGCGCCTCTCACCAAATTCTCAAAATCCTAAGGATACTTCTCCTATCGTGAGGCCTATTAAAAGAAGGTACACCACCTCTGATAACGAGACCTATACTCCAGTCTCGACACATGGTAAACATGACCTTAGTATTCATTCGATTTCCGCTAACAAGTTGCGCACATATGATACCGAGCAACTAACAAATTACGCTGCTGAATGTCTGGAGAAAATGGAATCCATACGCTCCAGGAGTAGGAACATAAAGGGTAACTTCACTGGCTATCTGAGAGACGGCATAACCAATATTTCGGAGGTAATTTATATATATCGCGAACGCTTGAATGCTACTGGGGATATTATAGACTTAGAATTACAAAACAGGAATCTTACTGCCCAATTACGAAAGATTACTCGTGATCATGAAATTCAGAGGAAGGAGCAAGCTGAGTTACGCAAAGAAAATGAGGAACTTCGTAGAGATCTTGGATTACTTCGCGAGGAGATCAGGAACCTGAAGAGTGCCTCAAAACATCCAGATTTCTCTTCGAAGACATCTTCTACTGAGAATAGACCGCCTCAGGAAGTAGGAATTCAGAAGCCCGACGATAAACAAGGGCCTAATACAGGAGATGGAATGAAACATTTAGATTATCCTCCCCTTCCACAAAGGGAACCTATAATCAGGGTTACATCTAATGAAATATTGCTGGATAAGATCACAAAAATCCGGAGATATCCTATAAGCGAGCTTGGATCTGAAACGGATGTGACTGATGAACCCACTCCAACTTTGAAAATCAGGAAGAAAATCTCTTCTAATAAAAATGAAAAGTCTGATGCTGGGACTAAATTCACCCCGACTCGAGTGATGGATTTGAAAGAGGACGTGGGTCCTGCTCGCGCGCTTGAGCAGATGAACAGGCAGATAGTTCAACTGGTCGCTAATATGGAGGAACTACGTTCTAAATTCGGTAACCAATCCGAGGACCCTTCGAATAATTCAACTAACAAACTTAAGAAGAGGAATAAAAGGGCTTCCTTTACCACTGAGACATCGGGCGTCTCTGACGGAGAAACCCTTGGCCCGTCGGTTCCTGCACCATCTTCTGTGGATATCAGACAGAATCGGCGCACATCGACTAATCGGAATGACAGGCCTGAAGTTATAGGTGGTGGATCCCGCTCGAATATCCGACAGCGCAGACCTCCGAAAACTGCAGCGGTCTCAATCACGAGCCTGAATACGGACATTACCTACGCCGATATATTAAAGAAGGCGCGGGATGAGATCAGTCTTGATACTCTCAGCATTGAGGGATCTAAGATTAGACATGGTATCAATGGCGGGGTCATCATAGAGATCCCCGGTGTGGATGGAGTCACGAAGGCTGACACGCTCGCTAAAAAACTTAAGGAGGTCTTAGATAATAACACTGTACGCATTACTCGCTCAACTACAATAAGTGAAATGCGAATATGGAACTTGGACGATTCCATTTCTTTAACCGAAATAACAAACGAGATATCCGTCGTGGGAGACTGCGACGAATGTCTCATTAAACCTGGAAATATTCGCAAGATGAATAACGGGCTCAACTCAGTTTGGGTTAAGTGCCCTTTATCTGCGGCGGTGAAGGTTTCTACCACGGGTAAATTCAAGATCGGATGGACTGTTGCACGGGTCGAGCTGCTTGAGGCCAGACCCGTGCAATGCTTCAAATGCTGGCGCTTCAGGCACGTTCGTACTACGTGTAACTTCCCTGAGGACAGAACCGGCGCCTGTTTCAGATGTGGCGAGCGTGGACATCAGATTGGCACCTGCGTGGCGAACCCTTGCTGCGTTACTTGCAAAGGCGTGGGAAGACCCAGCGACCATCGGCTGGGCTCATTGAGCGGATGTCTTAACAGAGAGCTAACATATAAGCAGCGGAGGGACGTGACGGCTGATGGACGGAAATTAACACAAAATGACCCTGTGCCTTCAAGTGAATCTTAATAGAAACAAGGAGGCTCAGGACCTCCTTGTGCATCACTCGAGGGAGATGGGGGCTGCTGTTTGCGCAGTCTCCGAACCTGCCCGAACGTGCAGTCCCTACCAAGTATGGTTTCACAGCCATGTTCACCTTGCGGCTGTTTACATTAATCATAGGGTCACGACATACCCTGCTGTGTTGGAGGCCCAGGGCAGGCATTCCGTTTTGGTGAAGCTGGGCGAAATACACATTCTATCGTGTTATATCTCCCCAAACGTTGATCTTTCCGACTACTCGGATTTTCTGGAGGAACTCTCTAATATCTGCTCCAGCGTTGCGCATAACAATAGGATCCTTGTTTGCGGAGATTTTAATGCCCACGCACATTCATGGGGATCAAGTGCTACTAGCGTCAAGGGAAAGGCACTTGAGGAACTGGCATCTCAGTTCGATTGGTGCCTCTTAAATCAGGGTAGACACCCTACCTTTTCGAGTCACCAGGGGACTTCTATAATCGATTTAACCTGGACTTCCCCAGATTTACTCGGCAGAATTCGAGACTGGACTGTTCGTAGCGACATGGAGTCCATGTCCGATCACTTCTATATATCCTTTAAAATCACGAATTTATCAACCCGACGTCCATCGCTGCCATCTCCTCGTCGATGGAACTTTAGAAACATGGATATCGGACTATACCAGGAGGCCATCGAGTGGAGGTGTGCGGTGACCCCTAATAACGTGGATTATTTGATTGGCGTTAAACCGGACCGCTGGATACATTTCTGCATATATGATGCATGTCAAGCGGCAGTTCCCCGCCTACGCGCCCCTAGGTCGGACAGCGCTTATTGATGGAACACGCAGATCGCACAATTGAGAATCGAGGCTATCGCCGCGAGAAGAAGATGGACCCGGGGTAGAGGTAGAGATGCGCCGGAGGTGTTGGAAGCTAAGAGAGTCGCCTATGTCTCTGCGAGTCACAATCTAAAATATGAAATCCGAAGAGCCAAGTCTACTGCCTGGCGGGAATTATTGACTACTCTGAATGAAGATCCTTGGGGTCTTCCCTACAAACTAGTACTGAATAAGCTGCGAAAACCTACTCCGGGGCTCAGTACTACTTTAGAGCCGGAAATATTGAGTCTTCTGTTGGATGATTTGTTTCCACCTGGCCGGGAATTGTCCCGGGTGGACTTGGGTGACTGCGAGGAAGAGAGAACTCCCGTTACCCCAGAAGAGGTTAGTGAAGCGATAGCCGCTAAAAAGTCCAGTAGCACGGCGCCTGGCCCCGATGGCTTTAAAGCAACCGCTTTGAAGAAGTTACCGCCTTGCATGATACACCGCTTAACATCAAGCTTCAATATATATATGCAAACTGGAGTCTTTCCACCGAGTTGGAAACTGGCAGAACTAGTGCTCATCCCTAAGGGAGATGCCCCACCACCTGGCGAGGTGCCTAAGGCATGACCCATCTGTCTTCTCAACGAGACTGGCAAGGTTTTCGAACGCGTTATCGCTGATCGTCTGGCCACTTACCTGGAAGAGAATCCTAGATATGACCTGTCTCCCAATCAATTCGGATTTCGCAAAAGGCGTTCGACTACCGACGCCCTCTTTCTGGTGAAGAATATCATCACCGAGGCTCGTGCGGACGGGAGAGTGGTGCTTGCTTTATCCTTAGATATAAAAAACGCGTTTAATTCGATTAAACACTCGGGAATTAGAGCTGCTCTCAGAAACAAACGCGTTCCACGTTATCTTAGGCGTATCATCGGAGACTACCTAAGAAATAGGAAGATTCGATATGTCTCATCGGATGGCGTTTGTCGTACCAGGTACGTTAACAGGGGGGTCCTGCAAGGGTCGGTGTTGGGCCCCCCACTCTGGAACCTTGGTTTTGACCGGGTGTTGCGCACCATGCTCCCCGGAGATTCTCATGTGGTCTGCTACGCTGACGATACTCTTCTTCTCGTTGTCGAAGATGATTTTGACTCGGTCTGTGAGCTCGCGTCGGAGTGCCTTCATAGACTAGATAAATATCCGTGATCTTGGCCTGACGGTGTCTTGGCCTAAGACGGAGGCAGTATTTTTTGGACATTGCCCACGAAACTCTTACTTCGCATATGAGGGACATAGGGTTAAAATATCCTACAGTATGAAATACCTCGGTGTTCATATTGACAAAAGATGGGCTTTCAATATTCATGTCCAGAATGTCGCGTCCAAGATATCTAGGGTTAATCGTGCCTTGTGCGGGATTCTTCCGAATCTAAGAGGCCCTGTTGAAAATAAACGTCGCCTGTACTATTCCGTAGTCACCTCCATTGCCTTGTACGCCGCCCCTGTTTGGAGCGAGGAATTTATGGCCTCAGAAAATAAACAGAGACAGATGCGCCGCGCACTCCGACTTTCCGCACTGAGGACAACTATGGCATACCGCACTGTCTCATATGAGGCGGCCACTCTTCTGGCTCGCGTTCCGCCTTTGCACTTATACGCGGAATTCCTGAGGCGCACGTATTTTCGTCATCGTGATATGAAGGAGAATGGAGACTTTAATGACGTCTCAGCCGCTGCGGTACGCTTAGAGGAATGGAACGTGTTACGGGGGCAGTGGCGGGACCACATCTCGAGTGCGGATCTGCCTGGGAAAAGAACGAGGGAGGCGATAGGACCCAGCTTCGAAGACTGGCTGGACCGAAGATCTGGCTTCCTAACATTCAGATTGACTCAATTCCTGACCGGCCACGGGTGTTTCGGCAGATATCTGTTTAGGATCAAAAAGGAAGACACTCCAATATGTCATTACTGCGATGCGGAGGAGGACACTCCTGAACACACGTTAGCGGTGTGTCATTTCTGGGCTTCGGAACGCGGGGAGCTCACTGCTGCTGTTGGACAAAACCTTTCTTTGGAGAACATTGTTGCCAAGATCTGCACTTCAAAGGAGTGTTGGAACGCGTTCTCGATATTCGCCGAGCGCGTCCTTCAACGTAAGGAAGAGGATACTATACAGTAAGACTATTTCTTGACGTGAATAAGCAGTCAAATTTTGTAACCAAAAATCATCATGTTGACTTTTTCTGCCGTGATGTAACTATGACGTCAAAATGATGTCATTTTGACTGAAATGTGTTCCTTGGGTAGTGCAACACTGATGCACACTGAGTGCAATTTTATTGTTGTAATATAAAAATCAGTTTACATATTTTCAGTGTTTAATGTTCTACTGTGTTTAATTTGACAAATTTTTGCCAGTAGAATACTAAACACTGAAAATATGTAAACTGATTTTTATATTACAACAATAAAATTGCACTCAGTGTGCACCAGTGTTGCACTAGTTTTCCCAGTAGAAAACGCTATTTAGAGTGGCGTCTCATGGCACATATTTTCGACGTAACGCGTAATCGCGTAACCAATCAGAAACGTTACGCTTCTGATTGGTTACGCGATACGCCGCGGAAAATACATGCCATAGAACGTCACCCTCACAAAGCATTTTCAGACAAAAATTGAGCGACGGTAACTGGAGCTAGTGTGGCGGGGGCGGGGGGGACGTATTGCAAGTCATATACTGTACGCGATGGCATCTCGCGTCTCGTAAACGACCTTGACAAAGACGCAAACCAAAAATTGATTTTTAATCAACGTAGGCAAAATAATTTTTCTTGCATTATGTACACTCTCACGTTCTTTTTGTCGTTAACTTAATTTGAATAAAAATTACACGAATGTAATGAAATAATTACGTAAATGTAATTAAATTACGTGAATGTAATTAAATTACATGAATGTAATTTAATTACTTTGACCATTAATTACTTTGGGCGTCCATTACAAATGCTCAAACAAATTATTCATTTAATAATGTTTAATTTTAAATGTTTAAAATAATGTGTAATTAAATCCCATTTAATTATTCATTATTTTGAGCATTTGTAATTCGGTAATAGCCAATTACAAATTCGCCGATGTAAGCTCGCATCCATATAATAGTACCGATTTTACGTTGGTATTGAAAATCCGAATCTTAGTTGCATTTGTATAATGGGAGGATCTCCACACATTATGCAACGTGCTAAATACAGCTGAGGCCTTCTGAATTCTGCCAGTGATGTCATTGGGCGAGCCTCCGTCTTTCGAGACTATACTGACCAGGTAGCAAAACTCTTCGACATCCTTTATAGGTTTATTGTTAACATGGAATGCGGTAGCGTTGGGAGTACCTATTCGCGTTGCTTTCGTTTTCTGCACATTAACTTCGAAACCAACTTTAGCAGCTTCCCGGGTAATATCATTGAGCTTGTCTTGCATATTTCTGTGAGAGTAAGTTAGGAAACACACGTCATCAGCATAATCCAAATCTTCAAGTCTACTTCGCAATCCCCAAGTAATGCCACGCTTTTCTTCTGTTACCTTCACCATCACAGAGTCTAGCACCAGATTAAATATTAGAGGTGAGAGAATGCAACCTTGCTTCACGCCGGCATGGACAGGAATTTTGTCGCCATATTTCCCCTAATGGAAAACGCGGCAGTGAACCTCGATAAAGTTCTTTTATAATACTTATGATCTTTGATGGCACCCCTCTGTCCTGAAGTGTGTCCCAGATAGATGTATGTCTAAGACTATCGAATGCTCTTTTAAAATCAATAAATACAAGGTATAATGGGGATCGCCATTCATTTGATTGTTCAATAATTATACGGAGAGTGTTTATTTGGTCTGTACATGACCGCAGCGATCGAAAACCAGCTTGTTCCTGGCGTAGTGTTGGTTCGAGGGATGGTGAAATTCTTGATAGTATTATCTGGACTAAGATTTTATTAATAGTGTTCAGTAAAGTGATGCCACGCCAGTTGTGGCAGTAGGTTCGATTTCCCTTTTTGGGTATCTTTATGATAAGACACTCTTTTCATGCTTCTGGTACTTTTTCCGTTGCCCAGATTTCTTCGAGTGCCGGCTGGAGGACTTTTGAGATGGCAGCGATGTTACACTTCAAGAGTTCCGAGACAATGTTATCAGGCCCTGCCGCTTTATTGTATTTGAGGTGATTGATCGCCTTACTAATTTCTGCAATAGAGGGTGGTTGGGTGTTAGTTCTAAGAAAGGCGGCAGGTCGGGCACAACTGTCCAGGTCATTATTTCTATCCTGTTTATTGTCATTAATATCTTGGGCAGGTTGGGGACCGAGGATATCCCTAAAATAAATCGACTATACATGAAATTGTGCCTCGCTGTAACATACAAGTTTACCGTTCTCATTCCTGACTGGTTGTGATTGAACAAAGTTTTTATTAGCCAGACATTTGGTGATCCTATATAGTTCTCTAAGGTTTTTGGACTCGACAGCCGTCTATGCCCTCCGTTCCAGATAATTCACTCTCCTCCGTTTATCGCGCCGCGCGCTACGCTTAACGGCATTGTTTGCTAGCGCATAGGCTGCTAGCTGGAGATTACGTTCCTGTTCTGTGCGGGCTTGATTAATCTTTGCTTTGGTTTGTTTCCGCTCTTTAATCAGTTGCCAGGTGTCTTCGGAGATCCAGGGTTTTCTTACTTTTTACAGTTTGCCAAGGACTGAGTTGCTGGTTTCATGAATGATGTTCGTTACTTTCTCCCATGTTGTTAACGGGGTTTGGTCTTCTTCATTGATGCTTTCTAATCTTTCTTCAAGCGTACTATTAAAGTTCTTTAGAACCTGTGGGTTGGGTAAGCGCTGTACGTTATATTTAAGTCGCCTATTATCTAAGCTTTGCCGCAAGGTTCAGTCTAAGTACCCCAATGAGAAGGTGATGGTCGCTAGCTATGTCCGCACCCGCTTGCTGCGAACGTCCAACAGTGATCTCCTCCATACTTTACTGATTGCAATATGGTCAATCTGGTTAGAAGTGCGTTTGTCCGGAGAGGTCCAAGTTGCCTTGTGGATAGTTTTGTGAGGAAAGACAGTTCCGCTTATGACCAAGTTATAATTTGAGCAGGTTTCGACAAAAAGTTCTCCATTATCGTTCCCAGTACCCAGACCATGTTTGCCCATCACATGCTCAAAACCATTATTGTCGCAGCCGACATTGGCATTCAGATCCCCTGCCAGTATTATGATATCGGATTTTCTTACAGTGCTCAACACAACAGTGAGAGAAGAATAGAATTCTTCTTTTTCATCCGTCGCGGCCACTTCTGTCGAAGCATAGCATTGTATAAAAGGTCTTGTGCGAGTATCGATTCTAGCTACAATTAGTCTTGGCGAAATTGGTTTCCAATCCAGAAGGCTTTTCTTTGCGTTCCTTGAGAACAGAATGCCTACTCCTTGCTCGTGATTCTCGTTCTCCAGTTTACCTGAGTAGATGAGCAATTCACCATTTGAGGTGTGGAATTCTCCGAAACTATTCCACCTAGTTTCACCAAGACCAAGTATTTCCAGCTTGTAGGATGACATCTCTTTAGTGATTTGTGATAGGCGAGAGGTCTCCATCATCGTACGCACATTCCAGCATCCGAATCGTATCCGTGTTTTCATAGCGAAGTTCGTCAACGAATGAGCAGTCCGGCGTTCAGTAGAAGTTTCCGTAATAGTTGAGCTCGGGCATACGGGTAATTAGCCCATAGTGCCCAAAGCGTGATGGGGCTGCCACCTCATAGCTTCCAAGCAAGCTAGTGTTCCCTCTCTCGTCAGCTCTCTGACTCGGCCGAGTCTGCTTTCACCGAGAACCTTTCACCGAGTTGCTCAGATTACCGGGGGGTACCCGTGCAACGCACTACGTGGAGGTGAGAGTAGAAATTGAATCAGAGAGGCTAAGTGACGTAAGCAGGAAACAGCATCATATATTCGCATCTGATTCCTTAACCGATATACAACGATGCCCCCAACTTTGACACCCTGTAATTTTGAAACCAAGCCGTTTCGGACATATGGTCACATGAAGTTTACCTCTTGAATTTGTGCAAGAAATCACCCCTTAAAATATTTTACTCTTTTTCTCAACACCCTGTATATCAACATATAGAGGAAAGTCCCCTATTATGAGATAGGTTCCTAATATGAGATAACAGGGTTTTTTTTAAACTATTAGGTCCTATCTGGGCCTATTAGTTTAAAAGAAACCCTGTTATCTCATATTAGGAACCTATCTCATAATAGGGGACTTTCATATATGTATATACAGGGTGTTACTAAAAGAACGGACACTAACTACATAGCGGTATTCCTTGTCAAAAACTGAGTCGAAAAGTCCTGAACAACTTTTTTCTATAATGCTTAATAAAGCCGTAATCATTGAGTAAAGTCAGTCCAACCAGCGCCGTTCTTTAGCCGGGCGCACGTCGGTGAGCCGCGCGCCTGATAGTGTGCGTGAGCGCTCCGCCGCGCGCGGCGGCACGGCACGGCGGCACGGCCGCAGCGGCCGCGCTGTTCCTTCGTGCGCGTCGCGTGCAATATTCTTACGCATTGTAATAATAGAAATAATTTTTTCTTGCACTAAAAATTACTTGTTACTCCTGTCAGAAGTACCTTTTTGCAGAAAATTTTGATAACGGATAGAACTTTCGCCAAGACATAACCATTATTAACATATGAAAATTTAAACCAATACAAAAAATTACACTGTATTTTACAATACAAAATTTTGTAACACAAAAATTATTTTTTAAACAATCCGTTTCGTTAGATATCTTATCGTTAACTTAAATTAAATTATAAGACAAAGCACTTATTAAATCTTTCTACGAGTTTTGCCTAGTTACTCAGAAGTAATAAATTTTTTGGGAGGAATTTACTGTAATAATTAGATGTTCAAATAATCTTGTATTTAAAGAAAATACATTAAAAAGTATTAAAAAATAAGCGGGACACTAGCCAACCTCCTTAAGGCAAATAAGAACAAAACGCCGATCTTAAAGCGAATAATGAATATTAACGCAATATTCAATAACTTAAAATACATTACAAATGTTTTGATCTTATTTTAGACTTTCTTCGGTGTAATATTTCGCAATAATTTCTTAAATCTAATCATCCATAACGCATAAATAAATGAGAAATGTTGTCATATTCGAGAAAAATTGGAGCTCGGCGGTAAAGTTGTTATAAAAGATTAAACATAAAGTAAATGCTGCCTTTTAAATAAAATGAAATTGAAAAGTTAGCTGCAATTCGTATGTTTCTTTATAAAGATGTAAAACTCACCTACCAGACAGTGTAATATCAATGTCATGATGATCTACCGTCTGGTTTCAGTAACGAAACAATGCTTATGAGTTAATGTCAGCGTACGGACTAAAGGCCTAGACTTAAGCGTAAGGTGAAATGAGTACAGAGAAATATCATGAAGCATCATATAACAAAGTAACACTCGTAAATAAATAAAATAAGTTAATAAATAAAACAGGCTACAGATGTCAATTGTGTGGAAATCTCTCGACAATAGGAGAATAATTATTAGAAAGATGGTAAAAGTTTACAATAACTTACACAGCTCGGATTACTTTGACCTTGACATATGTTGTCAAGGTCACCCTTCTGAGTGACCTTCAGAAGGTTTTAGTCGGCGGTCATTGTTCGTTAAAAAGTTATTAACAAAAAGAAAATTAAAAATATAACAGTTATTTTGAGTATAGAAAGGCATAAACGACCTTGACTTTGACATATGTTGTCAAGGTCACCCTCCTGAGTGACCTTCAGAAGGTTTTAGCTGGCGGTCATTGTTTATTAAAAAGTTATAAACAAAAAAATTTGGTGGGGAAAATTATTTAAAGCAGAGAATAGTTGGTATATTGAAAAGTATATATACAATTTTATGTATTGGAAAGTGTAAATACAAGTATTCTCTGCTTTAATCATGGCAAAAGCATGTTAAAGCTTTGTTAAAGCAGATAATAGTTGGTTATTGACAAAACCTATAGGTTAGTGACGCGCTTTACAAGTATGTTCTTTGTAAGTTGAAGCACATACAAAGCACACACTTGTAAAGCGCGTCACTAACCTATAGGTTAGTGACGCGCTTTACAAGTATGTTTTTTGTAAGTTGAAGCACATACAATCCACACACTTGTAAAACGCGCCACTAACCTATAGGTTAGTGGCGCGCTTTACAAGTGTGTGTTTTGTATGTGCTTTGCAAGTTGAATCACATACCTCTCTATTCTCTGCTTTAAATAACTTTCCTTTCAATATACTAACAATTTACTGCTTTAAATAATTTCTCCCAACAAATTTTCTTTGTTTATAACTTTTTAATGAACAATGACCGCCAGCTAAAACTTTCTGAAGGTCACTCAGAAGGGTGACCTTGACAACATATGTCAAGGTCAAGGTCGTTTATGCCTTCCAATACTCAAAATAACTGCTATATTTTCCAAACTTTTTTGTTTATAACTTTTTAATAAACAGCGACCGCCGACTAAAACCTTCTGAAGGTCACTCAGGAGGGTGACCTTGACAACATATGTCAAGGTCAAAGTAATCCGAGCTGTGTAAGTTATTGTAAACTTTTACCAAAAATGGAAAAATAATAACAGCAACCAAAAACTGCTTCGTTACAATTCAGGAAATATTAATATAAAAAAAAGTAAAATTAATAACTGCAACCAAAAACAATTTGTTGCAAAATTTGCAAAATATTAATATTTCAAAAAATAAACTAAAAAAAAATAATTGCACTAAAAAAAATAAACTAAAAAAAAATGCACTAAAAAAAATTGCATTAAGAAAAAATATGAACTAAAAAATAATTGCACAAAAAAAAATAAACTAAAAAAAAATAAGTGCACTAAAAAAAAAATAAACTAAAAAAAATTGCACTAAAAAGTAAAAAATAATTGCGTTATTTTTAGACTTGAATCTACTCACAAAATATAAATTGTTTCAAAAACTTAATCTTATATTCTTACGAACTATGCGTCTGCCAAAGACTTCACATAACACAATGCATGTAACTAACAAACAAGTAACATAGTATTTATTTTTACCAAAACAGAAATTAGAAGTATATTTTTACAGTGCTTAGCATAAAATTAATGTATTACGTCAATAATATACAATTATTGTTATTTTTGGAGTCGGTGCCAGCCAAGGTTAACAAACGTGTATTAACGAAGTAGCGGAGTACGAGTAGGTATACATTTGATATTACTTTGACTGCAGTGTTTCATAGTCGACAAGACCGCAGGCGCTTGGCGTTAAACAGCACGGGGCGCATAGGGTCGTATACCACGCGGCCGGAGGAAAGTATGCTTGAGCGAGCGACTCTAACGCGCTTAGACGCATGAGGGTCACACTTCGTTGACGATCGTCTCCGAATGCTAAATCTTCGATGCGCTTGTATGCAATAGGTTTTCCTGTAATCTCTAATTGCAGTCGATTGTAGTTTGTCGCGGCTTGAAACCGCGTTGAGGTATTGACATTTATTATACACGACATCGGTATTGCTACATTGTCGTATTAATGTGATTTCAAATATATTTTGTAAATTTCTTAACAGCTTGGCTGGCACCGACTCCAAAAATAACAATAATTGTATATTATTGACGTAATACATTAATTTTATGCTAAGCACTGTAAAAATATACTTCTAATTTCTGTTTTGGTAAAAATAAATACTATGTTACTTGTTTGTTAGTTACATGCATTGTGTTATGTGAAGTCTTTGGCAGACGCATGGTTCGTAAGAATATAAGATTAAGTTTTTGAAACAATTTATATTTTGTGAGTAGATTCAAGTCTAAAAATAACGCAATTATTTTTTACTTTTTAGTGCAATTTTTTTTAGTTTATTTTTTTTAGTGCAATTGTTTTTTTTTTTAGTTTATTTTTTTTAGTGCAATTATTTTTTAGTTCATATTTTTTCTTAATGCAATTTTTTTAGTGCATTTTTTTTAGTTTATTTTTTTAAGTGCAATTATATTTTTTTTAGTTTATTTTTTTTAGTGCAATTATTTTTTAGTTTATATTTTTTTTTAATGCAATTTTTTTAGTGCATTTTTTTGAAGTCGGTTTTTTTTTTGTAAAATTTTTTTTTTATTTCTTGCTTTTTAGTGAATTTTGCGTTCCTTAACTGATTTATCGAAAGCGAATATGGGTAGACCTACTAAACGCGCTGCCCATATGCGACAGCGCCGTTCAAATGAGACAAGCGAAGAAAGGGCGAAACGCCTATCTCAAAGTAGAAAATCTAGATCCAAGACTATTTCAGAAGAGAGTAGTGAACAGCGTGAAAAGAGGCTTTCGCAAATGCGGGCTTACAATCAAAAAGTATTGAATAGTGAAAACATCGAAAAACGTGCCCACCGTCTCGGCTTGATCCACGATCGCCTTTCGAATGAAACGGAGGAGCAACGTGCCCACCGTCTCGGCTTGATCCACAATCGCCTATCCAATGAGACGGAGGAGCAACGTGCCCACCGTCTCGGCTTGATCCACGATCGATTATCAAACGAAACACCTGAAGCTCGTTCGGTTCGACTCAACGTTATGAGACAAGCCAGTCATGTTCGTAGAAACATAACAACTGAACAATCTTTTCAAACGGCTATTAATGTTTTCGCCGATGTTTCATGCGCTGTTTGTAAAAAAACTGTCTATCCACAACAGCGTTTTAATTTACAAACAAATGTGTATAGTACACTGTTACCTGAAGAATTGGTCGCTTTAGGTACAATAAGTACGTGCTCGCGCTGTAACAATAATATTCGGAAAAGAAAAATTCCACCAACTGCATATTGGAATAAGATGACGCCCGCAGAAATACCGCCCGAGATAGCCAATTTGACGAACATTGAAGAACGATTTTTATGTCGTATAGTACCGTTTGTAAAGATTGTCAAACTTACTAATCGCTTTAGCCAAAATTGGTGTAAGGGGCAGGTCATTTTGTTCGCAAAGGATGTTGTAGAAATAGCTGAGCAGTTACCACTGACACCAAACCAAGCTGGTTTAGTTTTGGTCGTGGAAAGTCTCGAGAATGTTTCGTACTCCAAAGAATTCGTCGTGGATACGCAAAAACTGAATCGAGCGTTAACTTGGTTAATTTCGAACAATCATCTTTACGGAGATGTTAAAACGCATTTTGAAAGTACGTCGAACATTACTCCGTTGGTTCAAATAGCGGAAAATTCCATTCCAGAAGAGGGTGGTGTTGCCTCAGAAAGATCTTCGAACCATTACGTCCCTTTAAATGAGAACAAGGCGATATTACGTGGATCGTTTCACCAAGGTGACTTACAATTCAATTTATCTCGGGGTAAACAATGCACTGGGATAGCAGCTGTTGCTTGTGCAGCATTTAGTGTATCAGATCCGAACGAATGGGCCAGAAGTGATATTGATTACATTGTAATGATCGGCGATAAGTATTATAATGACTGCATTGCTGCTAGAGATAATCCTGCGCCCGGCGAAGTAAACCCTGACTACCTTGCTGTCAGGGATCTTATGCCAAGACTAATGTATAATAGACTAAATCTAGGGATCACAGTTCTCGAAGAAACCAATTGTAATGGTCACATAGACAATGATAACACTTCCGATGGCTTCCCTAACCTAAAAAATGCTTTGAGAAGTTTTTTCAGAGAACATTCAAATGGGATACTTACAGCAAACGCCATCTCGGTAGCAGTACATTGTAGTACTGTAGCTGAAAATCAAACATACTGGTTGTTTGATTCCCATGCGCGTGGTTCCAAGGGTGCTGCAGCCCCCCGAAACGGTGCCGCTTGTTGCATGCGCTTCAGCGACATGGATGATTTCCATGCCGTTTTGCGACGCAATTTATTTGTATCGCCAAAAAAAGTGTCCGAAGGCAACCTCCGTAACAATCTTAATGTGTTTTCGTTAACATCATTAATTGTAGCTCAAGACAATGAAATACAATCGTCTAGGCCTGTATTGGAACAAACGGCAATAGTAAGGCTAGAAAGTCCAACGTATACACGAAACAGCAATTCCCTCCACTCAACAACACAAGTCGTCGAGTCTCTCCGAAGAACGAATCATACAGCATCAACCCAGGAATCAACTGAAGAACCAGAAACACAGTTACCATTACCAATCCACAATTCCTTGGGGACCATTTATATCGAATCAACAAGTATGCTTCGAAATATAGACGATAATGTACCTAATTTGGAAAGTGTTGTCAGAATGAATAGTTCTTCAACTGATAAAATGAGACTAGCCGAAATTTCACGGAAAACTGCACCGCCCTTGAATTTAGAACGCGAACGGCGTATGGAGGAATTGTGTTGGTATTTTCTGTTTCCAGATGGCAAGAATGGCTTTGGTGAGGAAAGAGAAATTCAAGTTACTCCCCTGAATTACTTCCAAAGTCGAGTAATGAGTGGTGACAAGAGGTTCAACAGAAATGAGTATTTATTTTATGCTCTATCAATTGTTGAATATTTTCGTGCAAAATCAAGTGTTTCTGTATCATGTAGGATGCGACAAGGTCATGGAGAGCAAACACCTCAGGGGCTTGTGGATAACATTCATCTAACTATGCGAAATATTAGAGGATCAGCGGCATATTGGCAGAAAAGTTGCTCTGAATTGATTGCGATGGTTAGAACTTTAGGGCCTCCAACGTGGTTTTTAACATTTTCCTGCAATGATCTGAATTGGCCAGATATGATAAAAGCCTTGTTAATCGCCGATGGACGTGATGTCGATGACGCCGAACGCCTGACATTCCAGGAGCGCTTAGAGTTAGTGCAACGATATCCAGTAGTAGTAGCACGACAGTTCACACTGCGTGTTAACGCTCTCATGCGATTCTTAAAGCATGATCAAGATTGCTTAGGTGGTCCTATTGAAGATTTTTGGTACCGAGTGGAGTTCCAAAACCGCGGTAGCCCACATCTGCACATGTTAGTGTGGTGTAAAGATGTTCCTGAATTCTCTACTCCAGAAGGAATAGAAGTAATTGAAAAGGTGGTTTCCTGCTCATTACATCCTGACGACCCGTGTTGCGCAAATTAGTCAAGGATTTGCAGATTCATAAACACACCGCAACATGCAAAAAAAATCGTCAAGACGATGGTTGTCGCTTTGGTTTTCCAAAGCCAGCTAGTGATAAGACCGTTTGCCTAGGCGCAGATGAAGCACTTGCTAACAATGGGCGATTCTGTTTATTGAAAAGAACCTCAGAGGAAAAATTCGTGAACAATTACAATGCAGTCCTTTTAAGTATATGGGGAGGCAATATTGACGTGCAACCGTGTGGTAGTGTCACCGCTGTGGCGTATTACGTCGCAAAATATGCGAGTAAATGCGAACCACATGATACAGGTGATGTGATACGAGAGGCCATTTCGAAGGCTAAGAGACAAGGTGGTGATGTTTGGCAACAATTATTTTCAGTATCAATGGTTATTTTGAATCAACGTTTGGTGAGCGCGCCAGAATGCGCATACAGATTATGCCACCTGCCGTTGAAAATGTCGTCGCGAAAAAGTGTTTTTGTAAATAGTTGCCGGCCTGAGGAACGCTTCAGACTTTTGAGATTTGACAGTGAAGAAACCAGTATTTACAACAACATTTTTGATCGTTATGCGTTACGTCCAAACGAGCTGGAGGATTTAAGCCTAGCTGAATTTGCCGTCCGATATGAAATGGTCTCCAACACCTCATGGTCAGAGGACGATGGTGATGCGGAACTAAGAGACGAAGATATTACGCCTGTGAGTTACATCAGATTGCAGGACAATACGAGAATGCGTGTGCGAAATAAGCCGGCAGTATTACGTACCCGCTATTATACAATTAATAGTGACAAAGAAGCATACTATTACAGTTTAATAGTGTGCCACATACCATTTCGTGATGAAGGCGAGTTATTGCTCGAAAATGAAACTGCTGAAGACTGTTTCATAAGACGCCAAAGAGAGTTTCGCCCGTTGCAAGGTAACGTCAGCGCAGAACAATTTGCTCATGCTGAACAAATAATTCAACAGGCTCTTGCCCAAGTTACAGCACTCAATGCTGCGCGTGAAACCCATGTCGACAACGCTCCCGTGTTATGTGTTGGTGAACAAATCGTAAACGACGATGATTCCTTTTGTGAAGACGTGGGCGAACGAGCCGTCATGCCAGATGAACTGTTCCTAGGAAGCATTCGAGGATTAAATATCCAGCAGAGGGACTTATTTCAGAAAGTTTCGACGGCAATTGAAAACGATTTGCACGGACAAGAAAGTCAGCTGTTACTTTTTATTACGGGCGGTGCAGGTAGTGGTAAATCGTTTCTCCTGAAATTAATCGTGGAGCATATTAAGCGTTGTTACGCACCAACAGTTGATACACTGCAAAAGCCCAAGTTTGTGGAGGTTGGGTCATTAACTGGGGTTGCCGCTCGTCAGATATTTGGCAAAACACTACACAGTATTTTCTTGCTTCCGATTGAGAAAGGAAATACGATGACATACAAAAAAATTACCGGACAAAGACTTGAGAATGAACGACGTAAATGGCGCTATATAAATTGGCTTATCATAGATGAAATTTCTATGGTGTCCTACGAAAACCTCAGAATAATTCACCTAAGACTACAGGAATACAAGAACAACGACAAATTATTCGGTGGAGTCAACATTTTGCTCTTTGGTGACATTTTTCAGCTTCCTCCGGTGAAAGGCCATTGGTGTTTTGTGCAGCCGTCTTGGTTCGCAGCGGAAGTAAATTTGTGGCATCAATTTTCTTTTTGCGAACTGACCATAAATATGCGACAGCGCAATGATACCGAATTCATCGATTTGTTGAACAGTTTACGGGTAGGTGAACTGACGACGGCTCAGCTGGAGTTACTATGCGAGCGGAGGCACGTGCCTTTGAATGGCGAATTTGCGGATGGAGTCGCCGTTCGTATTTTCCCTACGGTCAGGCAAGTTGACGCATACAATGACAAAATGAGTAAGGAAAATGCAAAGTTGCACCGTACTTATCAAATTAACGCAGTGGATGAGTCTCGCGAAGTAGCTACGTATGGCAGGAAACCACCAGACAACGTAATTCCCAAAGACGTCAATAACTGTGGTGGCTTTCTGTCATCGATAAAAATTGGCGTAGAATCCCGAGTGATGTTGAGACGTAACATTTCCGTCTCTGACGGACTAGTGAATGGAGCTATGGGCATAATAAAGAATATTAAATGGCCGGCCCTAAGAAGAGATCAACTGGAGAATGGGGAGCTACCGGAAGCCGTGTACGTAAAATTTGATGACGAAACTATTGGCCTTAGGCTGAAAGATAGTGACGGTTGCATACCCATACCTCCATCATGTACTACGTTTCAGGCGACAAGGGGTTACGGAGATGTGGAGCGTCGTATGTTGCCTCTAATATTAAGCTGGGCGGTCACAGTCCATAAGCTACAAGGTACTACCCTCGAGAGAGCTGTGATTGACCTTGGTAAAAAAAATTTTGCCAAAGGACAAATATATGTTGCATTAAGCCGTGTGAAAAGCTTGGAAGGCATAGTGGTGTCCGATTTAGACGCCAACAAATTATTAAAACGACCACACGACGACAGATCGTTAAAGGAAATAACAAGGCTACGAAATCTGACTTCTGAGAACCAAGGCCACACATAATATACTTATACGAATATACGGCATAGCCGAAATGCATCTCATGCGATTCCACTAAGCTCAAACTCGACTGGGTTACATTTTTTAGGATATTCAGTTATATATATATTGTTTATATTTATTATTCATTATTATTTATTATTTATTTATTGAAATATTACGAAGTTCCGGTACCTAACTTCCGGTTTCATTAGAAGAAGCGAAAAAAAATACGCGATTTCGTTCACATGGATAACATATTTATTTTGAATTTTTTCATCAGTTATTTCAATTTAAAAACCAAAGTACTCAACCGATTTTGATGAAATTTATATGGGACCAATATGAAACTATATCCTTTCGAATTGTGAAAGAATTTTGAAAATCGGTTAATAAATGACGGAGTTATGAGGTAACAAACATTAAAAAAAAAAATACAGCCGAATTGAGAACCTCCTCCTTTTTTGAAGTCGGTTAAATATAGAAACTAAAACTAATACGTGCAATCAAAAACCGATTTGTTGCACAAATCAAGGAATATTAATATTTTCCAATAAAAAAACTAAAACTAATAAGTGTGCAACCGAAAACAGATTTGTTGCACAACTTGGAAAATATTAATATTTCAAAAATTAAAACTAACACGTGCAATTAAACAAATCAAGGAATATTAATATTTAAATAAAGAAACTAAAACTAATAAGTGTACAACCGAAAATCGATTTGTTGCACAATTCGAGAAATATTAATATTTCAAACTAAAAAAAAACTAAGATAATAAGTGCAACCGAAAACCACGACGGCGGCGGCGACGGCTGTTATGGCATCGACCGCGACGGCGATGTTGACGACGACGACGGCGGCGGTCACGGCACCAATTTGTTGCACAATACAAGGAATGTTAATAACATAGGATTAAAGAAAAAGAGAAATAAATAATCGCAATCAAAAAGCGATTTGGTGCACACCACAATAAGAAACACGCTATGAATCAATGCAACGAACAACACTATCGAACTGTCACTTGCTTACTGAGCTGGGCAACAGTCTATGCGCGCTTCGTCTCTAACATCCTTGCGCTTTCATCTGTTTTTCGTATTATCTGTCGCTTGACTTATAACAAAGATGTAAGATGACATTCTATTTATACGGTATTTAAATATAAATTGCACCAATGAAGCTTTTGCCTATTCCATTGTCAACTAAATTAAGTTGTTAAAGATATAATTCCTTTTATAAAATATTTGCATAAGCATCTATATATGTATTGAACTGTGTAGTAATTCGCAATAGAGAAAAAAGGATTTCTGACAAAGTAAAATTTAATCAAAGAAACTCGTAGTAAAATAAAATTATTCAATCAGTTTCTAATGAGTTTAATTGTTGTTCGGGAATCGCGAAACATCTCATCCGTTAAATTGCGGTCGTCGACCCGCATTCCTCGCCGTGTTGTCGTTTCACGTGTTTACGCGCGAGACCTTGTCAGAGCCCGGAGTTCCCCCGAATTTCCGCGAAAGCCAGCTTTGTTTCTCGAAAATGATCGCGTTATTCGTCGAACTATGTTCCCCCTCCTTACGCGCTCTAGCGACCGCTCCGAAATTCAGCATACATACCGCTCGCTCTCAGAAGCCTTTGTACCATTGTCACGAGTAAATAAAATTCGATACTGTACATACCGCACATCCGAAGATACGTCGTTTCTCTATCCAACCACTCCTAAGTACCTTGATTGCCGAGTCTTTCTACAAGGCTATACCAGCCGACCGCGCTCAACGAACGAAACCCGATCGCGAGTGCACAATTGTATTATAATTTTTATTATAATTTGGAAAAGTGCAATACATGTAAAATATGGGAGTAAGGAATAAATAATAATTTCTGTATTGATATAAAGATTATTATTTATAGCTGAAACAGGGAACTTTCGATAGTTAGGTTTTATGATATGGTACATAAATCAAATTGTCTATACATGTAATAATGCTTAAAGTGTATTCCAATTTATTGAATTTTTATGATTTGGTTGTTACAAATTGTATTTAATGCAATAATGAAAATGAGAAAAGTATTCTGCAATTATCATGCGCACAATGTTATGTTTTACCATAATAATAGTAATTTTTTACCATAACAATAAGTACACTTATTTTTACGAATTTCAATATTACACATATGCATAAATCGTATACAAGTTGTAATGATATATGGCAAACATAACGGCTATGTGTATGTACTACATACATGTTCTTTTGTAACACAAGAACACGATCTACCGGTCGAATCGGTCCGCGCGTGATTGAATAGCGGCAACAATGCAATAAGTACGTAAATTTCGCTACCGAAAAGAAAACACAGTCTTTCGGTGTTCGGTCGCGGGACTTGCGGGGATCGCGGGTCGCGTCACGCGGGTCACATTCCGTGTTCAGCGCTGGCACGAGCAGCACGTGCGAGCACGTGGCGGATCACGACGCTAGAGATAGTAAGTATACATACATGTAGCTTATTTATTCATGTATGTGTGTGTATGTGTGCGTGTGTGCAAATATAAATATATACATATATATATAGTATATAATTATATATTTGCTTAATCTTTATTTTTATAATTATTTTCCAGAAAATATAAATAAAGGCAGCATCGACGATGACGACGCCGTTGGTGCCGAGGATGACGACGGTGGTTACGGCGCCGACGGCGATGTCGACGACGGCGACGACGGCGGTGTCGACGATGACGACGGCGGTCACGGCGCCGACGGCGGTGTCGCCGATGACCACGACGGCGGCGGCGACGGCGGTTATGGCATCGACCGCGACGGCGATGTCGACGACGATGACGGCGGCGGTCACAGCGCCGACGGCTGTGTCGACGATGACGACAGCGGTCACGGCGCCGACGGCGGTGTCGACGATGATGACGGCGGTCACGGCGCCGACGGCGGTGTCGACGACAGCGGTGTCCGCGGCGCCTAGGACGACGACGACGACGACGGCCACGGAAGGAGAGATTATAACAATAAATGTAAGTGTCAATTTTATTGAAATATTTAAATACATATTGTATAAATAGTGTTATCAATATTTACTGAGGTATCTCGTATATTGTGCACTCGCGACCGGGTATCGTTCGTTGAGCGCGGTCGGCTGGTATAGCCTTGTAAGAAGACTCGGCAGTCAAGGTACTTAGGAGTGGTAGGATCGAGAAAACGACGTATCTTCGGATGTGCGGTATATTGGTATCGAATTTATTTGCTCGTTACAACGGTACAAAGGCTTCTGAGAGCGAGCGGTATGTAAGCTGAATTTTGGAGCGGTCGCTAGAGCGCGCGAGGAGGGGGAAGATAGTTCGAGAAATAACGCGATCATTTTCGAGAAACGGAGCTGGCTTTCGCGGAAATTCGGGGGAACTCCAGGCGCTGACAAGGTCTCGCGCGTAAACACGTGAAACGACAACACGGCGAGGAATGCGGATCGATGCGAAGTCTCGCGATTCCCGAACATATATCAAATATCCGAGTGTGAAGACGATTTGGATTTTGAGAAATACCCTGCAGGTATAATTCCGGAATACCCGATTATTTGAATAGCCGATTTTTTTATATAATACCCATAAAGTTAGATATCCGAGTAGCTGTAACCTGTAACTCTTAACGACAGTTTCGTTAGCGTTCTATTTGCGTTTCGCAGGTCTTTTACCATATACAATATCTGCGCAACGCAAATAGAACGCTAACGAAACTGTCGTTAAGAGTTATACAGAAGAGGCCCACTGGGAATAGAAATAATTCGATTTAACAGTACCATTATATATATAGATTATTGTTTTAATTTTTTTTATAATTAATAAAATATTACTTCTTCAGTTGTAATACATTAACATGTTCCTTAAATTTTATGTTTCAGACAATAGTTTTACGAAGTATAATATCTGCGGCTATCGGCCCCGCTCTCGCGGCTGCACGTGGAAGAGGAAGAGGAAGAGGAACCGGAAGAGCCTGGGGAGGAGGCAGGGGAAGAGGCAGGGGTGGGGGCAGAGGTAGAGGTATAGGTGGGGGTAGGGTAGAGGTAGGGGTAGGGGTAGGGGTCGAGGAATAAATGTATTTTTTTATAACTGAATAAATATAAAATAATATATATAATGTTTAATAATTATTAAAATTCCTATTATTAATTCCTATTATTCCTATTTTTATTCTTACTTATACTCCTTTTCTTATTCCTAATCGTATCTATGACTACGTTTACACGGCGACTTATAAGCCGAAGTTATAACTGCCGAATACTATCCGATTCAAAACGTTTCTTCTTTTGATCATAAAATGATCATTTAAATAAGATCTTCTTTTGATTTTAAACTACACTTTCTAGCATGTATATATCAAAAGAGATTAATTCAAATGTTTAGAGTATGAAAGAGGCTCATATTTAAGTGATCATATTGATAAAAAGAACAGTTTTGGATCGGATAGTATACGGCAGTTATAACTTCGGCTTATAAGCCGCCGTGTAAACGTAGTCTATACCGTCTCGTGTCTACCGCCGCGATTGTCTGCGTCTTTGTTTACTTGACTTGTCTCACTCCAAATAGATATGCAGGCACGAAAGAGAACCGAAAAATCCGAGACATTACCATCACAGAGGCTTCTCTCCGTTACCCACAAAGTCGTGGACATAGCACGGAAAAGAACCACAAAGTCGTGGACATAGCACGGAAGAGAACCACAAAATCGTGGACATAGCACGGAAGAGGTCCACAAAATCGTGGACATTACCTACGGGATTCGTGGACATTGGATACGTAGTTCAATGTCCATATTTTATGGACATAGAGACGCCACGGAATAAGGTGACAGCTAAAATGCGCCCATGACCGCTCTCATCCTTCTCTCTGCCGTCATGCATACTCGATTAACGACGAGCGCATCGTCACTTCCTTCCGATCGCTCTTTCAGTGAGCACGTTTCATTTGTGATGCGTTGCTACGCAATATATCTTTTGTTTCTTTCGAGAAGCTTCTGTGAAAGCGTAAAACTGTTGGTATCGTGTGCAATACGAAAGAGAATTCTGAGAGGAAGCGTGTTCCTGAGAGAGAGCCTCCTGTGTTCTGACGGAGAGATTCTTGCGGAGAGAATTCGAGCAGACTCTACTGAGACGACTCGAAAGTTCGACCATTGTCCTTCGGGACATGAGACCATTCCAGAACTGCCGATTGCGGCCATTAACGAGATCATTCTGGAACTGCCGATTGCGGCCATTAACGAGATCATTCTGGAACTGCCGATTGCGGCCATTAATGAGATCATTCTGGAAATGCCGATTGCGGCCATTGACTAGGTAAATTTCGAGATGTTTCTTGCGACCGAGGATCGAAGTTCACATTCTTACATGTGGAGGTTAACTAAGGTTCCGCCTAATTAATGATCTTTGGTTGCAGAGACTTCTCCCATGAGGCAGTGAAAGTGTGAGAAACATGTTTCGTCAGTTATGCGCATAACATTGAGAAATTCGATTCTTGATATACCGTTTATGGACCGCGTTAATAATAATGCAACTGCATTGTTTAAACCTTTGTGAACCTTTGTCAAATATGAACCGAATGCATTCTTTCTATTCTTTCTATCTTATTCACTTGCGTCTTCTACGCTTTATCCAAATTAAAATACATATGTATTCAAGCTAGTTAAGAAATTGCGTACATGCTTTTTGTCTAAATTTTACTGCTAACTCAATAGTGCGTTTTTACATACCTACATTTGCATCTCGTCCGAAAGATCTTCTCCATGATATGTTTGCGCATATTCATTATGATGTTGTTTTAGTTCTTAAGATGATGCGAGTTCTAACGTTTACTGACATGCTAAGATATTTAATTAATGCAACCTGCGTCATGTATACTTACTGTGCATAATGGCAATTCCATTTCCTTTATTTTCAGTATTAGAGTTTACTATTTGATCTGTTGTAATCATATACATTTTTCAATTATTTCCTTATATAGAGTTTAGCATTTAACCTTGAGTTTGCTTTATTAATGATAATTTCAAAGAAAATGAGCCATTATTAAATCTTAATTTAATGCGAATATTGTTCGACTTATTTTCTGATATTCAATTTCTCTTATTTCGTTAACTGTATGCACCCTGACTTACGATATATACTCTAAGCTTATTATGTGACACGAATTCTGTATTCTTATGTGATGTTTATGACTCCTGCTGCATACATGCGCAATCTCATTGTAGAACATGACTGATGTCTATTCGTAAATTATATTTGATTAATCTGAAAGATATTATTGTGTATTGCTCTTTCATTTTTTACTCAGAGATAGGGTCTGATCCTCAGCGTCTGTACAGCGCGGGAAGGGATGTTGTGAGCGCACAACGATTATAATTATTAATTAGTGTACTTGGCAACAGCGAGTTGCCTCCTATAAGGAATCCGACCCCAGCGACTGGGAGTCGAATCTGAAATCCGCCGAAAAACCTGACGATTGATCGGACGATCGATCATCCGATGCAAACTGACACCGGAACCAGGAGCGTTCAACTCCAGGACGACCGAAAGCCCCCGAGCTCCCGAGTTAGCAACAGGATGTCGATTCCAACATTATAGATACCGCCGAATTGGAAGATCGGGCGGGCAGTCTGTCATTTGAAGTTGTAACGAACGTGCAGTCATATTTTGTTATAATCAAACTTAGAATAATTTTTCGGGAATTGTTAAAGGAATTTATAGGCTGTTATCAGTTGTCAAGTATATAGAGTTGAATAAAAGACTTTATTAAGAGTGAATATACACTCTCATTCGCGAGTATATCTCTCCTTTCCCGACGGTGCTCCCGGTCCCTAACAGGTAACTGCTCCTCTTCTGCAATCTCGTTGTAAAGTCTCTTCAACCAGACAAGTTGCTTTGCAGCTTTGCTTGCGGCTATATATTCTGCTTCAGTCGTTGATAATGCGACAATTCCTTGCTTCTGACTTAACCAGCTTAATGCAGTTCCAGCTAAACAGCATAGTACTCCAGTACGAGATCGACGTGTCTTGACATCCCCTGCGAAGTCAGCATCGCTGAATGCTTTCTACTATTTTCCTTTTGCATCTGACTTGTAGATGAGACTGCTTTCCTTGGTGCCTTGTAAATAGCGGAATATCCGTTTAATACTTTGCCAGTTTTGCTCAGTTGGATTCTCCACGTTCTGTGCTACTAAACTTACTGAATAAGCAATATCCAGACGAGTTTCAGACATTAGGAATAACAAACTTCCAACCGTCTCTCGGTATGAAATCTTGCTGTTCAGTTGCTTGTCTTAACCATCAGACGTTCCCATTTCAATAGGTGTTCCTACAGCCTTACAGTCTGCCATGTCAAATTTCTCAAGAAATTTCTTGATGTAAGTTGTTTGGTTTAACGCAATAGATCCGTCCTTTTCTTGTGAGATGGATTTTCCCAGAGAGCAGTCTGGTGAATTTACTTTCACCTGGAATTCTTTCTTCATTTCGCATACAAAAGCTTGAATATCCTCTTCAGATCCAGCAATTAGTCCGTCATCTACATAGAGTACGACAATAAGTTTTCTTCCGTTTTTGCGACATACATATAAATAAACATGGATCGGCTTGGCTAATCTTAAAACCTTGTTTCTTCATGGAATCCAGAAAATGTTCATTCCAACGACGTGGGCTTTGTTTTAATCCATATAGACTTCGTTTAAGTTTCCATACACGTCCCGTACCATCATCGTAGCCTTCCGGTTGCAACATATATATTTCTTCCGTCAAGGTTCCAGACAAAAAGGCCGTTTTGATATCAAATTGCTGAAGTGATAGCTTTTCGCTTGCTGCAACACTCACCACAGCTCGTACGGTCTCAAATCTTGCAACGGGGCTAAAAGTTGATTCAAAGTCCACGCCTTGTCTTTGTAAATAGCCCTTGGCGACAAATCTCGCCTTGTAGCAATCAATTGTTCCGTCCGTATTCAACATTGTTCGTAAAACCCAGCGATTTTCCACGATTTTTTTACCGGGCGGAAGATTCACCAGTTCGAAGACCTTATTTTCCTTTACGCAAACGCATTTTATCATCCATTGCACTATAATGGAGAATTGCACTTTAATGGAGAAAAATTCTATGTATTTCCAACAAAACGGAACAATTTATCACTGATATCGACGAGTTACGTGTTACATAAACGAATATTACCCCGGACGGTGGACAGCACAGCATGGACCGATAAGATGGCCCGCACGGTACAAATCATGCACAATTAAAATACATAATTTAAAAAAAGCAAAAAAGAAAATACGACGTATGTAATGTTATGCATTAACAGATCACCCGACTTTACGCCGTTAGATTCTTTCCTATTGGGTCATCTAAAGGAAACTGTGTACTAGAGTTCTAGATTATCAGAGAAGCGAAATCTTTACCCCTTCCATGGTTCACATTGAGCCAGCAGGAGCCCGCAGCTGACCGCTTGTAAACATGTGTATCTGTTACTTTGCACACGGACACCAAACGGACACCAAACGGACACCACACGGATGCACACGGAATCAGCTGCGGGGACGATAGTCTCGGTTTTGATTGGTGCCGCGGTCAGCCAATCAGCAAGCGTGCCCTCAATTGCGCTTCTCTGATAATTTAGGACTCTATTGTGTACTTACCCGCCTCACGGAGGATGCCAAGGTAATGGTAGCGGTGGAAGAGAAAGACGGAACGCGATGTGCTACGCACTAGAGAGAATATTATTCTCCGTGTAGAGGCTTGTATTGAAGCGGGCGGTGTTCATTTCGAACACTTATTAAATTAAATGCTCTTTTTTAGAGTAACACAACAGTACTTTTCAGGACCACAACAGCCCTTCTCAGAGCTACAAAGTTTTCGAAACTTTTGGACACTTATTGGTCGCATTAAAATAAATACAATGTATGTCCTCCCTACTTTTGTCCCTCATCAGAGAAAAACTAAGTTGCTTATAACTATTCTTAAATATTAATAATAATTAAATATCAATAATATAATTAGATAATTACTTTTAATACTCTTAAAATACGACTAAAAATTATCATCAGCATCGTTCTACTATTCTTAAGGGGATCCTGAACCCGTCTGTTTTACCGACAAAAGTCTCTACTCATACAGCGTCGCGTTAACTTGACAGAATTGAAAATGCTTCTCCAGGATTGCAGTACATACATCAATGATTCAGGGAAAATCTCATTTTATATGGAAAACGAGAAAAAGTTACGGAACTACAGATTTCCTTATTTTCATTTACCTCAATATGGCGTCTAGTTGGCAGACGGCCTGTCAATTCATCACAAGATGTGTTTCATATAAAAGATATACCGTTTGTACGAACGTGAAAACAAGTTTTCCTGAATTGCAAAACACGAAACAACATTATTGAACCCTTGAAATGAAGATTACAAGTCTAATAAAGCATACGATGTGTATGTGTGTCGTGCGTATGTGTGCGTGCAATAGGTGCTATTCTTGACTATCTCTGCGATGATGTCAATAATAGGGGACCTGTATACCGAAAAAATCCGTACTCATACAGCGTCGCGTTAACTTGACAGAATTGAAAATGCTTCTCCAGGATTGCAGTACATACATCAATGATTCAGGGAAAATCTCATTTTATATGTTTTCACGACTTGTCAACTCTAACCTTGGCGGTGTATCTATTTTAAAAAGCTGGAGCTGTGCGAAAATTTGTAGGGTTGTCGGTAATTTTGTCGGTAAAACAGCGACATCGTCGGAGTTCGGCCTTCGGTTCAGGATCCCCTTAAATATCAATAATAATTAAATATCAATAATAATTAGATAATTACTTTTAATACTCTCAAATACGACTAAAAATCATCATCAGCATCATTGTACAGATTCACGGAAATAATATTTATATTTACGATAATGAGGGAGTGTCATCATGAATCAGACGACTCTAAATACGATTCATTAAAACATTAGTAATAACAAGTAAACCTCAAGGAACGTCACACGTCTATTTTTCTCTAATTTTGTACAGTTGTTTCTCACGTCAAAGTACGAAAAATTTGTCATTACTTTTAGCTCAAATTAATTTTTTTATTTGTTGTATTTTTTAGTTTTACACAAATACGCGACTTTACACATACTTAAAGCAATATTAATGATTCTACTCGATTTTTTGAAACTCGGCACACAAACATTAAAATAATAATTTGTTTTTTTTTGTTATCTCCCATCGGGCGTTAAGCAGTTTTGAGGGTAATATCTAACAATTCTTCAAATTCTTCTCTATTTCGATAAAAGTGGTTCTGTAAAAAAAAGTTAAAGAAAAAAATATGTAATGTGCACATTTTGGTATCACAAATTACGAATCAAAAGTTATTTTTACAACATAAAAAATGACGGATACGGGACGGATGTCATTGTCGACGACATCAAGAAACGGTTAAATTTGCGAAAAACTTTTTTCAGAAAATTAAATCAATTAAAAAATAGAACTCGAGTACACTTGTTATTAATTCTTAACTTCCCAGACAACAAATATACATCCAAAATACGTCTATGGGACATCATACAAGATATCCCGCTATCGTAATGGGATTGTCTCATGGGATGCCCATAGGACAGTAAATGTCCGCTTTTTTTACCGCAATGGGACAATCTTGCAGACGTCTTAAAAAAGTCCTTACGATGTCCCAAAATTTTTATAAGATATCAAAAGGATATTTAAATATACATCCAAAATACGTCTATGGGACATCATACAAGATATCCCGCGATCGTAATGGGATTGTCTCATGGAACGCCCATAGGACAGAAAATGTCCGCTTTTTTACCGCAATGGGACAATATTGCAGACGTCTTAAAAAGGTCCTTACGATGTCCCAAGATTTTTATAAGATATCGAGAGGATATTTAAATATACATCCAAAATACGTCTACGGGACATCATACAAGTTATCCCGTGATCATAATAGGATTGTCTCATAGAACGCCCATAAGACCATAAATGTCTGCTCTTTTTACCGCAATAGGACAATCTTGCAAACGTCTTAAAAAGGTCCTTACGATGTCCCAAGATTTTTAGAAGATATCGAGAGGATATTAAAATATACGTCCAAAATACGTTTTTAAGACATCACACGAATTATCCCGCAATCGTAATGGGATTATCTCATAGAATGCCTATAAAACGTAAATATCTGCTTTTCTTTAGCACAATGCGACAATCTTGTCAAAATCAATGAAGGACATTATATGGTCTGTATAAAGGCACATCCATCAGTCACATTGTATCAAGACTAATAAGACAATCTGGATTCTATAAAAACGTCAATATAGAAACATTATCGAAGAAACGCGGAACTCATGTATGTGTTACCGACCAAACCCGATTTCAGGATAAACTAATTTTTCCTAGGCTGAACTAGTCCATCCAAAGCGCGTTATGATTAACCAGTTCAACTTCTATGTAGTACTGTTAACTTTGATAGTCTCTAAGCTCTCAAGTTTTGTCTCTTTTTATGTGGAAGCTTTATTATGGAGCTTTATTACGGGGCTTTACGAAGCCCCGTCCCTCTGTGCACTCCTACCTAAATATCATTCTTACACAAACTAGTTTTTCGTAGGCTAAACAGGAAAAATTAGTTCATCCTGAAATCGGGTTTGGCTGGTAACATATATACTTTTCAGCTGAAAATTGTCACAAGTATTCTCATCATCTATATAGACGATTCGAACTTCCCGTGTGCATCAACTGTACACTGCCCGTCATTAATTCGTTCCATCTCCCTAACAAGTTCCTATAGGATATGTAACACATCCTATATAAATTTGCTAGGGAAATGAAACAAATTAATGACGGGCAGTGTACGTTGTCTCCACTGTATGTGTACTCAATATTGAATATCTTGTCATTTAAAATGAACAGCGTACTATTAAGGAGGTATACAAATAGTACACAAAGAAAGTTTCTTCGCATACAGATAAGATATACAATTAAGATAATAAAATTAAAAAATAGATAGGTATAAGGGCTTCCTAAAAAAAAAAGATATTGTATCCAGTAATTAGTCAAAATACGAATATATTATTGAAAAGTACATTACATTATTGCACATACGTATCAATACGTACATTGCACATACATATTAGTTACATATTTAAAAAAGTAATAACAATTTTAAGAATTACAAGTAATTCTATATGTACTTTTATCCATTTATATAGATATAATTAAATTGTCATTCACTGTCAATTTAATTTGGCGTATATATGTATATTATGTAAGTACTCTAAATAAAATTAATATAGTACACAACACGCTCTTAATATAATTAATTACATCACTCAATTAGCAAGAATCAAAAGATCTGACATTTCAACAGCATCCAAATACATTTTACTAACAATGAGATCAACACATGTCCAATTATATGTGTATATATATATATGGAATGTCCCATATATATATATATATATATATATATATATATATATATATATATATATATATATATGGAACATTCCACGTCAACTGAGACAGAGCTATGCCCAAAATTTGTCGCGACCATTTGTCGCTGATTCGGAATCAGCGACCTCAAAAACCCCCTAGTACCGAGTTTCATCCGAATCAAGTGACATTTCTGCATTACGGCCATATTTAATCCGCCATTTTGAATTTTCCGCAAACGCCATGTGACCTTCGAAAGTACATGAGAGTACGAACATTTTGAGCCCAGGAACGATTTTTTTGGTCGTGACAAATTTTGGGCATAGCTCTGTCTCAGTTGACGTGGAATGTCCCATATATAACATATATACTGGATATAAAATCCCTTGTATGATTTCTCATAACAAAAACCTTTTACTTTTTTCTTCTTATAATTAACTATTATAATTATTTTGTTAAGAGATATATAAAGTATATCATATACTGTGTATATAATTATGGAAATAAAAATAAAAATAATTATACATACACATATATAATGACTAAATTACTTGAAGTTTGACTTATATGTAAATTAAGAAAAAAAGGATTTAATAATAAGTGACGGGTAATTTACCGTACGTGTAATTTATAAACATGGGTATGACATAGTCTTACAAATAATATATATTCTATCTTTTTTATGGATCTGATGGTCCATAAAAATGATAGTATATTTGTGTAAAATCTATAAGTACTTTGTATCAGAAAACTAGTATAGTATATAAGGTATAAGTACCTTATATCAAATTTTCATCAACCATTTTATCATTATCTTTTTCAGCTGTGTTATTATTAGCCACAGTAGTGTTATCCTGTTTTTCATTCTCGGCTTCATTGATTTCATCCTCAGCCACGATTTCCAAATCATTCGCAACATGTGTTATCTTGCTGAAAAACGTTTCGTACATGTAAATTAATATTTTCTCTAAAACTTTATTTTTTTTCTAGCTTACTTAACATGGTAATATTTCATATTATTCGACTTTTACATATATCATAAAGTATTACGTTTTATTATTTAGCTTTTTTGCAACAAATACTTCATAAAATCAAGTGTAGTAAATTACAAAATTGTTTCGCAGGATTAAATGGATTGCTCTACAGCAATAATACATAAAATTTTATACAAAACATAAAACGACTTCGTAATTTACTACGCTTGATTTTATTAAGCATATGCTGCAAGAAAGCTAAATAAACGTTATATTTTGATATATGTAAAAGCTGAATAATATGAATTGTTATCATTTTAAGTAGGATAAAAAATATAGTAAACTATATGTAAACATGTGCTAAATGAAATTTACTTTTGTTCTCGTGCAAAGCGCGCAGGGGCATGACGCAGCCATGATTTGATTGGATCGTTTATATCCTTGTTGATTACAAGAATTTTCGTAAAACGACAGCGGACGACACCTATATATAAATTAAAACTAATTTAATTCATAATTTATATAATTGCTATTATAAATATATCGTGATAGATCAAAAATAAAATAGAAATAAAAAGTTACATAGTTAAACATTAGCATAAATTTGTTATGCTCATTTTGATACAATTTGACTTACTTGATATGACATCGTAAAGCTTTAACTTTTCAAATGCTTTTTTCTTGTGGGCTCCGTGGAAGCTATAATTCGAAGCTAATGCATTGCTTATTATTTCCTGCATTAGTTTTACTACAGTACTTTTTACGTCATTTTGTACAAAAATAGCCCAAGTCCTTAATCTACAAAAATATTAAAAAAAATTATGAGGTGCACAGTTAATATAATTTAATTTTGCAAAATCATCATAGTCATATAGAAGAGGTCAAGTCATCTAAAAATTATTAAAATAAAACTGTGATGCTATTGCTATGAGTACTTGAAACCTTATTAAAAAAACTAATCAAAGAAGACCGCAATAAGAAAACAATTTTATAACTGAAATATTTTTTTGCAGTAGTCTACTTTATCTGTGCAAAAATTATTTTATTTTCAACTTGTCATAAGATTCAGATTGTACTTGAAAAACCTAAATTGACTTTATAATCAATCTTTTGTAAAATGGTTCTTTCGGATTTGAGTTGAATTTTCAATTTGAAGCTTTATGTACAGAAGATATACTTACTAAATTGTTTTTATAAAGTATGTCAGTTGATAAACGTCGTTCTTCTTTTATTAAATCAGCTTCCGATAATAAAGGATAAGCCTTCAAAATTTGACTTGTAGTTTTTTCAATATCTTTGTCCGTCGTTTCTGTTGTCATCAATTTTTTTATATTACGCATTTCAGCGATTAATGTATCTATTTTCAAATCAATGTTAGCCATTGCTCGTACAAATTGTCTGTTGCAATTTTCATCTATAAAAACAATAAAAATATAGTTTAAAAAAGATGATATAATTACGATTATTTTTTTTAGTAGATTTGTTTGTTCCTTACGATTATGCGTCAAACTTGACTGCTGAGTTAGTGACAAATCGTTAGATTGCTCATTTATAGATGAAATTTGATTTTTTCTTATTTTTGTATGAGATTTTAATGTATTTCGATCAGATTTTTCGGTCTCACTATCATTACCGCTGGGGCCTTCGTCGTCGCAGTTAATCGATGGAAAAGGGTCAATAACTGAAGATGACTTTTTAGTTGTTTTGTGTTTTTCAATATCAGAATCAGTATTAATATCTGACATTATTAAAGCCTGTGAACACTTTTCCTTTCCACGTTTAAAAGTTTCTAAAAAAAGAAAATGATAACGATAATTAAGGTTAATATTCATGAGTTTTTTACAAATGCATAGAATTTTGAAAAATATAAGAAATTATCGTACTCGTCGAAGCCAATATTTTCTTGACGCTGTACAAACTCCAATTTTCGGCCGTATTTTCTTGATTCTCAACAGCCCTTAATGTTCTTGATTTACTGTTATACGGAGGCCAATAACAATGAGTTTTGCGAGGTGTCAACCATTTTTCAGGAGCAAGACTGACGCCATCCTCAAATTCAATAACCGCATATCTATCAGATGGCATCTTGATGAGAGCTTAAAATTTGATACATTCAGAATTAATTTTCAAAAATAAATATTTAGGAAAATGATGTGGTAAATAACTGTGTATACGGTAAATCACCTAATAGGGCAGTTAAAACTCCAATTTGCTATGCATTTCAATCTTCTACAGCTAACTCATATATTGTACATCCCATCCTCGTGCTTTTTTATAAGCAGTATGCAGTACTTGCATTTCGACAAGATCTTGTGATTCACGCCTACTGCCTCCTACTCATCACTTGCGTATTAACGAGTCGCCGGACACGCGTAACTAAGAAGCGTGACACTTCGTCTCATGAACGTCCGTATGTAAGAAGACGTCTTCCTACATATGGATGCTCGTGAAATGAAGTGCCATGCTTCTTAGTCAATTCAATAACGTGCAAGCAATGAATAGTAGGTGTGAATCACTAGATCTGGCCGAAATGTGCAAGTAAATCTCAGCACTGGCTTATAAGTCTCGTTAAATCTTAATTATCAGAATGTAGAAATGGAAAAACGACAAATCCTGATTTGTGTGGGAGTTTTACACATTTGTTGACAATATCACTGAGTAGGTCGTAAGGATAATCTCTCGCTGCGTGTATATTGAACTTTATATATATCCAGCAATGATGATGGGCATGGAATCTTGAAAAAATCTTCCTTGGAAGTGAGCTGTCGGCCTATTATCATCAATTCTTGGGTTTCACGACAAGAAGCTATATTTTGAATCTCAAATATGTCACCATTTTTCAGAATACAGCAATTATCAGCATTTCCAGTAGTTTTAATGGTAAAATTTGATGATTTTATAACTTTATACTGTGGATTAATGCAGTTCTCAGGCAGAGGACCTTTGACATGAAGAGAAGTTGCAACAAGTTTTAAATCATCGTTTGTGCTTTTATTGTAATTTAAACATGCAGTTTTTATTTCTCCATAGCGTCGAGCTATTTGCTGCAGTGGTTTCTCTGGTTTACGTATCATATTTTTCAGTATTTGCATGAAATTCTCAAATTTAAATGCACTAAACTTCTCTATAGATCCATGTAATTTTGCATCTTCTACGAGGTGGATAATACCATGAACGTTGTGCGTTACATGATGCACGCCGTATATTTTAGCGAATGACTTGATATAATGTTTAGCAAGACTTTCTGCGTAGTTCAGTTTATTCTGATGCCGTTCCACGTCGCATAATATTCTGATTAAAACATGAAGCGTCATGAAGTGTTCGTACATCGCTTTTGGCAAGATCTTTCTTAAAACAATTGGCCCCGTATAAAGAAGAAATTGTCGAAATTCAGTAGCTTTCCACAGCTTCAAAAATTCTAAACTTTGAGGTCTTCGACCAAATTCTTTTGGAATAAATGGTTTCATATCATTTTCAAGCCGTTTCGAGATTTTAAGAATTTGTAGACGGCCTAATCTATACGTGTTCTCGCCGTGAATCAATAATATTAACTTTTTTTTAACAACACCTAACAGTGCATGTAATCTAAAGTTACATTAGATACCAATCCCAGTCCTGGTATAGAATCGAGAATCGTTCTCTTTTCGTGGTACTTCTTATCACGATAATCTAAAAAATCTCGATCCGTTCGTCTTTCGGCATTTAATTTGGGAAAACATCTGCGATTTTTTTTTGTTTTCCCTTTTGTTATACATTTTGTGCAACTATTAAATCCGGAAAACCCTTTTACGCATAAAATAAACGATTTTGCAGGAGCATCGCAAACGATAAATTTAATCGAAAATTTGTACAGTTTTTCTCCAATAATAATGCCATTTTTGCATAACTCAATAGCTTCTTGAACAAATTGGTCTAAATAAATGTTAGCATCTTGAGGTTTTTGGTGTCCGTAATATACTCCAATCATGAAAACTTCTTTATAGGGTATAATATTTCCCAAAATAGGCCAAAGCGCTGCCGTAGAAGAATTAAATAAGGGGACTCCATCAATATTTATAGCAATAGCTATTTCGTCAATAGTGAAATTTTCAATTCTATTATAAGAGTCCCGAATACTTGAAGCAAGCCCAAAATGGTGGTACTCTCCAGGAAAAACTTCTCGAATATTGGTTTGTTTTGCAGTCTGCAATAAAGTACGAGGGTCACATGGTAATACTGTGGATAACCTTGGGACTAATTTTAATATAGTAAGCAATTTTTTCAAGCTGTTATGCGAAATTTTTTCAGTAACAGCCCATTCTCCCAGTTTTGCCTTAATATAATCCATATTTTGAGAACTGTCCACCAATGCTTCATCTATCACAGGGACTTCAACAATGGAAGTTACGTTTCGATCAATATCAATATTGTCGTCGCTGCTTGGATAAGTGTCTATTGAAAAAGAATTATTTCTAGCTTGCGTAGAAGTATAGTCTTCATCCGACAAAGTTTTAGTATCAGGCGAATTATTTGCATTTATTTCAATGCTTTCTGGTAATGAGTTGAAAGTTACATTTTGCGTAAGAAACAAATCACTTGGTGTATTTGCAAGTTCAATCGATGAATTAGTTGATTCAATCGATGAATTAGTAGGCTCAATGGATGCATTACTAAGTTCAGTGGATTTATCAATCGGTTCAGATTTATGTTCCCACTGTCGAACAATTTGAACGACACGCCGACGTCTTTGTCGGTCACAAATTTCAAAATTACTTTTCCGTTTACGTGATTCCATCTATAAAAAATTTTTTTTTGCAAACGTAACAATTTAAGCCAAATTACACTACGCCCGACAAAGAAAAGCATTTTCTTTTTTTAGGGATTGTAACATATTTTTAAATAAATTTGTTGAACGTGCTGAATCGAAATCTAGTGTAAAAATAGCTCAGCTCATCAAGATTTTGAAAAATTTTAGGTTAAAAGTATAAAAAAAGTACTATTTTTACCATCTTCAAGTAGCTGTATCTCGGTAACTTGACGTAAGAAAAGGGTGTTTGACCGCTCAAATTAAGGATTACACCTTTACGCTTTTAAAGATTAAGCACGAAGATGATATGCATAATTTATGAAAAGAATGCAACTTAGAAAAAAAATAACGTTAAATTAATAAAAAATGCTATTTTTGTTACATTAATTTATCGAAGCCAATACCTACATACAGAGTGTTTAAAAAGTCCGGAAACGGTCAAATATCACGAAAATAAAGTATTTTAGAGAAAAATGTTTCAAATAAAAGTTGTTTGGTTTAAAGAGAGCTATAAAATGGTGTCATTGGTTTGACCTTGAAAAGTCACTGGTGTAAAGAAAACAAACATTTGTTAAAAAAAAAATAATTTGCAACAAATAATCACAAATTTATTCTTTAAAAATCTTTTCTTAAATCTTTTCTTACAAAACTATGTGTTTCTTTTACACCGGTTGATTTGTTTCATTGTTCTGTGCATAAAAGTATTACAGTAAGATTATTGAAAAATGAATATTTTCTGAAATATTTTGTATTTTATGTCAAAATACTGGAACTTTTAAGTTTTATAATTCAAAATATTCTTAATAAAAAAATAATTTATTATAGTATTTTGAAAAGCTTTCGAGACAAGCTATAAGAATATGCAATAAAAATAGGAGGGTTCTGTATAAAATTTTAAAGTTGGGGAACTAATACTCTTTGTCCTACTTTGGGGGGGGAGAGGGGGCGACTTTTCCAACCTCCTCAAAAAAGTAGCTCCTCGAAATGATTACACATGTTTTGCGATTTTTCCAAATGTTTCCAAAATATAGAAGTAAAGCGAGACTTTATGGAAACTCTGTATACACACGACGACTTCAAAATAATTTTTAAAAAATATGCGTAACAAATTTTATGTAAATTTTATGTTAACAATGTTAATATCGAACAGCATGCATACGTTTGGCGACGTTCGGAAAACGTTTTAAGTCCTATCATCTCAAAAACTCTTCAAAATATTTTTTAACCATCTTTTCGATGTGCATAATACTTAATATGCGACACGTTCCAAAAATTAAAATTGTTATAACTTAAAAAGATGAGATGGCAAGTTTAGAATTCAGAAGTTTATCATACATATATATCTTCAAGATATCTTTCGGATACACATGCTGTATGAGAAAAAGATTATTTCTATTAAAATTACAAGATTTTAACTTACTTTTACAAAAAGAAATAGATTTGTTAATATAAAGGGTGTCTTGTAAGTGGTGAAAAACCTATTAATGGCAGATTCTCGAAATCATTTGAAGACGATTTTTCTTCAACGAAAATGTTGAGCGACGTCATCATTTTTTATAAGTTTCCAATCTTTGCCATCAAATGTTTGTAATTAAGCTTTAAATCATATAGTAAAATCTATCTGAAATTAATTGAAGAATGTAGTTTTGAGAATATTTTGACTCCAAAAAGTTAATTTTGCGAAAAACACCTTTCTTTATTCGCTTATAAATCTGAAATTAATATCTTGACATTTTTCTTTGCAGAGAAAAAATTGTCTCCAAGTGATGTCAGGAATCTATCATTAATAGGTTTTTCACAAATTACATTGTATATTAATAGTATATGATACATCATTTGATATTCTATGTTAAATGAAATACCAAAATATACAAACATAATTTAAAAAATATCGATTTTTGAAATAATCTATAAACTTTGTCATATTCGAGTAAAATAAATCTTAAATATATTTTTAATAATTTTTCTTCTTGACATATATATACATAACTTTATAAAAAAATTAATATTTTGTTAATATTAATATTTAACATAGAATATTTCATTATTTTATATTTGACATAGAATATTTCATATATGGTATACATGGAGAAAATTTTATAGTAAAAATTACTATAATATACATATGTAGTTGCAAAGAACAACAAGATCATTTTTAAAGTAGTATGTAAAGCTGAAAAATTGTATAAATTAACGTAGTTTTTACAGTTTTATAAAGCACTTTATTTTAAAAATAGTTCTCATAGTTCTCAATTACTGTACACTATAATAATTTTTATTATAAAATTTTCTCCGTGTAATAACATATATATTAACAAGAATCGTTTCTTTAAGTAGTTTAAAATTTTTGCAATTTTCATTAATTTTTTGTACATACGGTTTACGTATTTAAAGAACATTTAGAGGATCTTTCAAAGATTTCATGTTGCCACATATGTATATCTTCGGAATATTTTTTGAACATCTTTTGAATATGCATGCTGTGTGAATTCTCATAAAAATAAATAATATATATATATATATATTATTTTGCTTTTAAATGTATATATGTATATATATATATATATACACATTTAAAAGCAAAATAATATATATACGCATATTAGAAAACAGTTGTACAAAAATCATAATACAGAGAAAAATATTCCAATAAATATTACTTGTTCCAATTATATCATAAGTTTTTATATTCACAAGTATATCACAAATTCATAACACGCATTCTAATTCAAATTATATTCTAAATCCTAGCAAGCGTATTATTTTGATCAAAAATATTTAATTTAAAAAAATATTTGGATTTCTTACTATGTTAGGTAAATTTGAATTTTCTTTGATATAATTTTTTAATACTTTTGAAAAAAAATAATTTCTTTTTTTGAGTGTGATAATAAGAATTTCTTTTTGTAACAAGTAAATTTTAAGGCTATTGTCAAGATTATAATTTTTGTTAACCCTCCATTAGGCACAATCTACAAATAAGTAATTATTTTAATCCACATTACTAATACTTCCATTGTTCATTTATTGTAATATTTATTAATTTTTTTTACTGTTTTTACTTACTTTTATGTCAAGTCTAGCTAATAGCGTTGAAGAAAATTTATAATAATAAAATAAATTTATAATAATTAAAAAATATTGCTAACAAAAGGTTAAGAAAAACTATTATTTAAAAGAATTATTTAAAAGAATGATATTAAACTGAGTAATCACTTTTCTTGGCAATAGAGTAATTTTTTTCTGTGAATAGTGTAAAAATAAAAAATAGATTTTAATTTTTTCTTAATTATACATACCTCGATTCTTTGTATGACTAACAACGTCGCTAATATATCGATGAGCAGAGACACTTTTTATATTTCTCGTCTGTCTCACTAATCGTCGATATTACGATATTAAACTAATTGTAAAAAAATTCCAATATTTCACGCTCTTAGGTTATGCTCACACGTGACACGAGGATATTTCCTATAAAAAAATAAAATAATTAAGCAAATTAAGCAACTAGATTTTCGTTGACCGTACGAAAATTAATTAATTTAGTGAATGTGACTGGCACGTAAAGACGCATTTTTTCCATAATACCAAATCTCAATTCAATATGTCTGCTATGTGATAAAGGACAAACACGTGGCACAGAATATTTTCACGGTTTTCAATTATTAAATAGAGTTACGCATCTAATACACAAAAATATCTTTACATGTATGATATAATTGACAATTATATGTATTATTTAGGGTTACGTTCCAAAACGTATTCTCCAAGAAAACTTTATGCAATGCAAGTAACGTATATTACTGCGTAAAATTTTCCTCGTTGAGTTGTGGAACGTAAACTTGGTGAGAAAATACGTAGCGAAAATATATATTTTTTTACAATGACTTACCTCAATTCAACGTGTAATAAGCTATTATAATAATAGCCAAGGTTTTTATTCTCCACTCTCCAAGAACAAATTCTAATGTAAGGCTCTTGTTTGAGCTTACTAGCCGCGAATCGCACCGGAAAAGTCGTAGGTAACGGAAACGGAAACGGCGAGGACGAGAGTATTGACGAGCAGACCTCTCGTATGAGACATGAGGCAAAGGACGAGAAAAGAAGAGATGGAACGGGCACAATGACCGCCAACGAAGTACTGTACCACTCGGTTTATTCGCAATTTAGTACAGCGGAACGCAACGACTACTGGATAGCGCACAGAAAAACGCGGGAAGACGGACGATCGGTTATAACGTCCGGTCTCGGAAACTTCTCGATGGAATCCACAGAACAATTGACGGAATCTCTCGAACAACGACCGCCGCCCGACAACCGCGCTTGAGGCTGACGCTCGCGCCGCTCCCAACCAATCAGGTTGCGCGAATAGTCGGTACTAGACATATAGCCAATAGCCGACAGGCAATCGCCGCGCATGCCGCTACGACGGAAACTTCAGGTCAAACGAGAAAGGCGGGAAACACAAACTATTGCGTATCTTACACTAACGTCGTTCGACTCACAAAATCTGTACGAACCGTTCACCATCTACTCGTAAAAACAAGTAAACACCAGAACGGAAGATGAACAACACACTGCTAGAAGAAAGGTGGGGAAAGGAGAGAGAAGTGGCTGGCCTGCTGGCTGTCCGTTAGCCGTTGGCGCACGGCGCCGGCGCCGCGCGCCGGCGCCAGCGCACACTATGGCCGGTCCCAGTGAGAAATGACATTTCGATCGACATCGAATCGGTATTGATTCGATGTCGAAAACAATATTTCGGCATAGAATCGATACCGATTCGATGTCGATCGAAATATCATTTCTCACTAGGGTATTCATAATCAGATCTTATTTCAAGACCGTCTTAAGTAATATCTTAAGATGCTAATATGGCTCTGTGATTGGTTAATGACATCTTAAGATTGTACTTAAGATGCTCTTAAATATAAGAACTGACTATGAATACCGGCCTATGGATGCGTTTGGGGAGACGCTATTAGTGCTAAACAGCGTCGCTTTATCTTTGTTCAACTTTTAGTGAGTGACGAAGATGGAATGATGCTATCAGCGTTAATAGCATTCTCCAAACGCAACCTACGGCAAGTGCTCGTATCCGTGTTATCTTGGCGCCAGCGTTCCCAGATTCGAAAAGGGCGTTTATCGCAAGTGTAGCCAAATTATCATATTTGAATAAAAATTATCGTATTTAAATGTATTTTTTGACTAAAAAAAATATTAATAAAACAATTATTTACTATTTTTTTCTTAGATATATAAATTTGTGTAATATTAGTCGTACCAATTTCATCCCATTCACTTCAAAATAATATAAATAATAATAAATAAAAATAGGTGAGAGGTGAGAGAACAAGGATTTCAATTCGACAACTAAATCGAGTCAAAAAGATGACATCACTAAAAATGTTTCTTTTATAAAATATAAAATATTATATTTAATATTTATTATATATGTTCTATTATTATTATATATATATATATATATATTATAGATAGACTAGAGTATTTGTATTAGACTAGTTCCCAGACAACATTATGTCGTCTTACAGACGTTTAAAAGACATCCTAATTACTATGACGTCTTTAAGATGTCTTATGTCCCGATTTAAGATATCATTAGGACAAATGTCTCAAAGACATTTGAGACACCTCTTAATAAAGACGTCTTAATTATAGTTAATTTTGGACGTTGTATGTATATATAATATAAATAATATATAAAATGTTTTAAGCTACTTATAGATACACCTACTCTTAATGGCACATTTTTTAGAATAATTTATTAAGAAGAAAAGTTTAACATAAAAATGTCGATAAAGATTATATAATTAGTTTTTAAATAAGAAGAGTATATTTAATTAATAAAAAGTTATTCAGATTTTGCACACTCATCAACTATGGCAAAATAACAATAAATGATATGAAAAGTGTATTTCTATATATTGTACATATATCCACACAGCAAAATTAATCCCGGGATTATCTTGTTGTTGTCCAATATCTGTCTCGGCAGGATAAGACGTCTTATGGCAGTCCATAAGAGCTATCAGTAAGGCCTTGATCTACTCAAGATTAATATAGGATGGTTTGAAGATATTTTGTCATAAACAGTGCACAGGCGAGCAATGTATATCCTCTATAAGACATCCCATAGATGTATCCATCGACAAATTCGAAAGCAAAATCATACATATTTCATACACATTTTGTTTTTTTTTCCTTACACATATTTTTTAGATGTCTTATGACTGTCTATAAGAGATATCAGTAAGACCTTGATCTACTCAAGCTTCATGTAGGATGATTTGAGGCTATTTTGTCACAACAGTGCTTAGACGAGCAATGCGCACTCTCTATAGAACATCCCATAGATGTACCCACCGACAAATTCAGAAGTAAAATCATATCTCATAGACGTCTTGTTACTTTGTTTGGTGAAAATGCAGATTACGAGACTGAGCTGCAATATCGATGATCTTGACATATAATATATTGTCTTATAGTTTTAGAAGTGTAGCCACACACGCACACACACACACACACACACGCACACGCACGCACGCACGCACGCACGCACTAAAACTTTCAGAAAAGTAAGTTATTACCATGGTGATCAAAAGTCATGATGGACACGGAATCCAGTTTTTGAGATTGTATGGTTAAAAGTCGGATTTAAGAAAAAAAAACATTTTTCCGACTTTTAACCATACGTATCTCAAAAACTGGCCATTTCTGGATTACGTGTCCATTATGACTTTTGATCAACATAAGAACTAACTTTTCTGAAAGTTTCAGACGATTTAATCAAAATTTAATTTATCTCCATAAGGATGTGTGTGGGCTCCTTTGTCGATGGATACATCTATGGGATGTCTTTTAGAGAATGCGCTTTGCTTGTCTATGCACTGTTATGGCAGGATATCTTTAAATCATCCTATATTAACCTTGAATAGATCAAGATCTTACTGATATCTCCTATAGACAGCCATAAGACGTCTAACAAAGTATGTGAAAAGGAAGGGGTAACGAGACGTCTATGAGATATAATTTTGCATCCGAATCTGTCGATGGGTACATCTATGGGATGTCTTTTAGAGAATGCGCTTTGCTCGTCTATGCACTGTTATGGCAGGATATCCTTAAATCATCCTATATTAACCTTGAATAGATCAAGATCTTACTGATATCTCCTATAGACAGCCATAAGACGTCTAAAAAATATGTGAAAGAGAAAGGGTAACGAGACGTCTATGAGATATGATTTTGCTTTCGAATTTGTCAATGGATACATCTATGGGATGTCTTATAGAAGATGCGCTTTGCTCGTCTATGCACTGTTATGGCAGGATATCCTTAAATCATCCTATATTAACCTTGAATAGATCAAGATCTTACTGATATCTCCTATAGACAGCCATAAGACGTCTAAAAAATATGTGAAAGAGAAAGGGTAACGAGACGTCTATGAGATATGATTTTGCTTTCGAATTTGTCAATGGATACATCTATGGGATGTCTTATAGAAGATGCGCTTTGCTCGTCTATGCACTGTTATGGCAGGATATCCTTAAATCATCCTATATTAACCTTGAATAGATCAAGATCTTACTGATATCTCCTATAGACAGCCATAAGACGTCTAAAAAAATATGTGAAAGAGAAAGGGTAACGAGACGTCTATGAGATATGATTTTGCTTTCAAATTTGTCAATGAATACATCTATGGGATGTCTTATAGAAGATGCGCTTTGCTCGTCTATGCACTGTTATGGCAGGATATCCTCAAACTATCCTATATTAATCTTGAGTAGATCAAGATCTTACTGATAGCTCTTATGGACAGCCATAAGACGTCTTATTCTGCCGAGACGGAAATGGGACAATATCAGGATGATCCCGGGATCAATTTTGCTGTGTGGGTAAATACAGGTATGAAATCAGCGAACATATATACAAATGAAAGAATTAAACGGTATAATCAATATACTGTAATAGACAAGAAAAGATTATCTGATATAAAAATATAAGCTTAAGTGAATAACATAATATAGATATGAAAAGGAAAAATTTTAAAGAAAGTTAAGGCACTCAAGAGAAACCAAAACTAATCTAGTTATCTCGCTCGAAGGCTCACAGATTTAGCGCTGGGACGTCCACGTGCAAGCGGTTAATGCTCTCATGCATCACAGAATCCTCTATTGCGTAGAAAGACCTTTCCATGGCCACGTGAAGACAATCCAAGTGCGTAGTAGATTACAGGTCATAGTAAGTAAGCCTCAAATAAAGCCGAAGCTGTTACGATCAAAAGAATTGACAATATGAAATAGTTAGCACATTTCAGATAATCGGATAGATTCCGCCCGAAGAGAGTATAAGAAACACGTCCGATCCGTACCGTGTCCCAAGACGGAATCCCCCCGGCCCTCTCCGATGTCCGGGGTCGTTGCGGGAAGCCCTCCGGTCATTTCGTTGCGCCACGCGTGTCCGCCCCGTGCCCGCGTTGGATCACTCGCCCGTCTCGTGACGTCCTCGGGCCGCCTCTCCCGTCGCCGCCGGTCCCGCTCCAGTCGCCGTCTTCCGTGTCCATCGCTGAGGCGCGGTGCCTCGGTGAGGTGCCGCGTTTTCATATAAAGAAAAATTAAATAAATACGCGTAAGTGCTCCATTTCGGAGGCCCCCTGGAGATTTCGCGATTGCTCTCCTGGCTCGTCCGCGGGCGCAAACCAGCACCCTGTGACGGCGGCGGGGCGCTGCCATGTGCGGCGAGCCGTCACGTCACAATATATATTAAAAACAATAACGGTCCCAAAACTGACCCCTGCGGGGAGAGACAGAGAAAGACAGAGAGAGACAAAGAGAGAGATAGATAGATAGATAGATATGTCTTTATTTAGCAATTTGCTATTTCATACAAAAATACGCCATAAAATATAAAGAATACAACACAATTATACTATTTGATACAAAAATACGCCATAAACTATAAAGAATACAACACAATTATACTATTTGATACAAAAATACGCCATAAACTATAAAGAATACAATACAATTACGCAACAAGATCTGTCTTAACAATAGTTTTCCTTATTTATTGTCTTTTTTATGTACTTTGCTAGCTTCTTTTTAAAAATTTTCATTTCCGTTTTATTTTGTATTTCTATTGGAATATCATTGAACATCTGGAATTCATGATACGTTAAAGTCTTGTGTGCTGCGAGTGTCCGTGTCCTTTCTACTATTATATTTGCATTGCTTCTAGTGTTATATGTATGTCTATCATTAATTTTTTTTTCTTTCACCTGATAAATATTTTGGCACCATATTATTTCTCATCTTATATACTAGTATACATACATTATATTCCATTCTTTGTTGTACACTCATAAAACACAAAGCCTTCAACATAGATTTAATCGCCGTATATCTATTTATATTTAGTATTATACGCATTGCACGGTTCTGCGTTTTCTGTAACATTTGCATCAAGCGTTGACTAAAATTCAACATTATACTGCTACAATATTCGTAATGCGGTGCAATTACATTTTTATACAGGGTGTCCCAAAAAGCTCGGTCACCGTTTCACTGACAAATTCTGTGAGACATTCTAAGAAGAAAATTCTTATGCGAAAATGTTGAGGCTATAATAGTTTTTGAATTATAAGCATTTAGAGTTAGCGAATCAGACCGCCTAAAGTTGGCGCGCTCAGGTGTGGTACATCGCATAGCAAGTAAAGGTGCTCTTGTACATTGATTCAGTTTTTAGATAAAAAAGGATAAAGATCTATTATTGCGTCCCTACGGGGTTTGCAAGGCGTTTTTGAGGAACGTTCCCAAACCTTTACCACCCTACTCATTCCATTCCTTGGACCAACGGCTTAACGTCTCTTCCGAAAGACGGACCCACTTCTCCTTCTCCGGAACCCTGGCCCTCACACGAGAGTTTCCTCCTCCCGCGCGAGAGAGCGGCAGTTTGGGATACTTTGCATCATTGTATCAGAATATAAAAATCCCTTGGTCTGGCGGGACTCGAACCTGGTTCCTCGAGGTTACGAGTCTGGCGCTTTACCGCCAGACCACACTGCCACTCTTCTCAGTTTTTAGATATTGACATAATTCTGCAAACGACAAGGAAATTACTTTGAAGCTTTGTCTTATTTATCTGTGATTGTTAAATTTGCTGTACATAAATATTAATGCAAGCATTATGGAATATCAAGAGACACGGTAGTGTCTCGCGCCAAGTACGCACGGAGCGAGACAGCCGTGGCTCTATATACGCGACGCGACAAGTTGCGAGTACCCGAGATTTTGAGATCTCGATAACCAGCGAACGGATCGAGTTCTAACTAGGCTTAATGGATAGCTGGGACCAAATTTATATAAGAAAAGTGTTTTTATTTTTCCGCTACGTGCCCTACGAGCGGAGATATTACATTGCAAAGGATAAAGTGTGAAATTTTCAATTAAGATACGTCATCGTCGTCGTCATCATCGTCCCGGACTGTCACTTTCATATTCTCGCCACTGTGCGCCGCGGCGCCACTGTTTCGTGTCACTTTTATTTTCCATTAGAGCAGCGAAGTATCGCCAGCGGAGTGCAACCGTCAGCTGCGATCGAGTAAGCCCCGGAAATGCAGCATCCACGACCCACCATCAGGGACAACGTGCTGCTATCCAAGCCGCTAATACGAGACGGGAAGATGTCCAGGAAGCAAGCCGAGGCGGTGAGGAGAGGCCTTGCGGCGGTCCAGGAAGAGGGCGCTGAGCCCACCGAGCATGCAGGCATCGACGGCGCGCGAGAAGCGAAGCGTCAGGTACTGATGTAAATAAAGTTCTCACGATTTAAATAGATTTATCACGGTAAGATTGTGATTCTTTTTTTTTTGTTTTGTTATAATTTGTTTAATGAACCAACGCGGTTTAGAAGTATCATACATACATGACAATATTTGAAACTTGTAGTTATGTTCATAATACTCGAGTGTTTAATTTCGCCAAATATTAATAATAACGATATTATTAATAAATAATCATTACTTTCACATTCAGAATAATGTGATTTTGCGAGTTACAAAAATAAAAAGGTTAAGTTAATATTAACAGTTTGAGTTTAGCATTAGAAATAGTTTCATTTAATGTGTTAAAACAAAGGTTCAGAGAATATGACGTGTATTACTCGAGAAGCGCCGATAGTTAAATATCATTTATGTTTAATAATGCATTAATTTTGTCAAATTTTACGACAAAGCGATTTATTCGATGTGCAAAAGTTGATTTCCTTTTCTTGATAAACGATAAAACGATGCGAATTGCGCAGACTCGAGTATCACGAATGAGCAACGAAATCAGTCATGTCGACTGGATTTTAAACTGCAAGCCAGCAAGGCCTAAAGGCTGACTCACATAAAAAAGAGGTAATAGAATAAGTGGCGCGAAGCGCGATGTAAAGGCGTCCTTAAGAAATTCATGCGCGTAAGTTAAAGGCAGATTCAGAGGAGAAGATTAAATATTTGCGATTAAAAGGATTTTCGATTTCCTTGTACCTGTTCCCATGGCGAATGCGTCACGTGTGTGAATATCGGGAGACGAGGGGAAAAATGTAATACGCGGCGCGTAAAGGCGCCGGTTCGGCAACGCGCGATCCGCAATATATAGGGGGTTCCGGAAATAAGAGACTCAGTTAATCATCCGGATCGCGATGACGCGAGTGGCAAATACGGGCGGACCGAGACACATGCCACAGCGTAAGGAGCGTCGCAAAAAGGATGTTGTCATACCTAAAGGCACAATTAATTGGCGGATATCGATTACCCCGACCCGAGGCGCATCGACCGAACTTCGTGACGGGACGACCCGCGTGCGAGTCCCGTGAGAGCGACAAAGCAAACGCCAGGACGATCGTGTCACTGGATCGCGGAATCGCGAACCCGAACCCCGCGGCGAGAAGTGACGATGGATTAGGGTTCAGGGAGGCTCAAAAGGTACAGCGGTACCATCTGCGACGTTATCCGATCACCAGGTCGTAAGATCTCGAACCGGGCATTTTCTGCGAGACACCACAATAGGGGGTGGCTCAATAGGTCAGAACGATGCCGGTATAGGAGGCCCGTCAACGTACGATAGGTGGAACGGCAAAACGCGAACCAAGGTCGCGAACGGTCATAGACGAGCCAGGTGTGCGGATAGCGTCACCGAAACATCACCACGGGTGATAGCGAAACGCTTCAGTAATGTAAACGCGAAGTTCCGTTTCCACAAGGAGGTAAGATTTAAAACGGCGATAGAATGTTAAACTAATTAAATATCATAAGTGAAAGGGAAACGAAACTTCGAGTAGAAGCGAGTAGAATATTTGTAAAAGCGGTAAGACGAGAATACCCGAAAGAGCGTACGTGATTCTATGCGAATTCGCAAACGGCGAAAACACCTAAAAACTGAGGAATTTAGCCATTGAATCCATTATCTGCGAGCGAGTATATGTGAACGATTATCTCGGAACGCGGAAGCGAAAGCGAAAACAAACGTCAGAACTGACAAGCGAACAAAGCGCTTGTCAGCGGGCGCGTGACGGGGCGTGCCAGGGCAAAAGGAGGGAAGCAAGCTCGACTATAAGAGGACAGCAAGGCCCAAGGAAAGGGGAGTCCGCTTGACGTTATCACCGAACGCGTTCCTCTTATTCTGGTCAATCCTTGCGAGACATCAGATTTACGCGGATACGCGAGCGGTAATAACTTCAAGTACGGGATAATCGTTGAGTCTGTAGAACAGAGGGTAGAATAAAGTGTTGATTTATCTACCATAAACGACTAAAAATTTATTCCAACGAATTCCCGCTCATAAGACCCAAGACGCGCGAAAGACTATCCTATTCCCTAAATACCTACCTGTTGGCATACCACCCGACACTGCGACGAGTGATCCAGAAGCGGTCCAGCGAAGGTCCAGAGGGGCGACGAATCCAGCGGTGCACAGCTGCAGTCCCAGAGACGGTCCAATACAGCGAGGTCCAGCGATGATCCACCGCCACAGCGGGCGAGCCCGGAGCAGCGAGTAAGGGGAATTAGCGAGGTCCAGCGAAGGGTCGGTGAGATAAAATTACCTCTTTCTCGATTTCTCGTGAACAAAATCGAGTGGCGACCGATGATAACCGAATCTGACACTGAGTGTGTCGGTAACAACCCTCCGTCCGGTCACAGGGGCACATGTCTTCACTGTCGGTAAAATAGATTTCCTCTAAATAAATCGCGTTCGCGAGAGAAATCGATCGAGTCATCATCACACGCGTCAAAGTGAGTGAGGTTAACGTGTCATGTCATATTGACACCGCAGGGAGGATTGATTCGAACAATTTTTTGGGCTTATAAATAAATCGCGTTCGCGAGAGAGAGCGAGATCGCCAGTCTCGAGCGTCTCCATAACAACGGAAGAGACAGCATGTTTATGTGCAGTGACGTGACTAACGTGTATGTACGTCAGTTGGTGCGCAAGGCTGTGTTTACATTTATCGTAATGTTAAGCTCCTTACGACGATCGTAACGCTCGACAGCTATCGTTACTTTTAACCTCATTATATGAGTTGACTCAACTTGAACTCGGAAGATTGTGACACTTGTCTATCGTTACAACAGTATAACCTAACATGTCAGCCTTCTCGACGCGCGAAGAAAAGTGTGTTTATAGTTAGATATATTAACATAGATATATTGTTTACGACAGCTTCTTTGCTTACGACCACGATTGCAGCATTAAGATGGATCGTAAGCTCATTACGACGATCGTAACGTTTATCGTGACAGTTATCGTATGAATTATTAAGGTGCGTCCACATCTATCGTAACGCTGCGATTGTGGTCGTAAGCAAAGAAGCTCTCGTAAACAATATATCTATGTTAATATATCTATCTATAAGCACTGCACTTTTCTTCGCACGTTGAGAAGGCTGACAGATTAGGTTATTGTTTTAACGCTAGAACAAGTGTTGTTATCGTCAGAGTTCAAGTTGCAACTCATCGATGAGGTTACGATAACTGTCACGACGATCACAATCAATTATTATCGAACATTGGATATTCTGTAAAAATTACATGGTAAGTTTTTAATAAATTCCTTAAAAAGTTAGAATACTTTAGTATTGTATTTTCGTGCTGTTAAAAAAATATTATAAATTATTATTACCTTCTTTCTTTTTGCAGGAGAGATTTTTATAATATAGAACTACGGATGTATATAGAATTGTGATGTAGTGACACGCGGGCGTGTCAATAACATATGATAATAAGAGTAATTATATACATAGGATATCGTGTGTGAGAAGAAAACGCGAATATTTATTACTTGACTCTTCTATTTATTTCTATCTCGACGAGACTAGAAAAATGACGGATGAGCGGAATTTTCGTTCGCAGTATTATGAGAAAGTAAAGTCATCTAAGTTCCATTTGCTCTTCAAATCGAAGCGACAATTATATACTACTATAAAAGAATTCCTCCGTCAGATTGCCACTGAATGATTAGAATATTATTATTTCTTTTAAATGGCAGGTTGGTTTTCGCAGCGTCGAAGAAAAGAAGTCTCTGGAGATCTTATTGAAGGAGCGCCCGCTTGACAAGACAAAGCTGAAGCAGTTTTGCTTAAGATTCACTGTACCTGCTATGTATAGAAGTTTCCTGTGGGAAGTCTTACTCGACGTTGTACCGGTTTACGCAGAGAGTCAGGGGTTTATAATAACCCAGCGTAAGGCGGAATTTCAGGATTTGCAGAGAGCACTGAGAGTCACCAAGATCATAGACGACTTTACAAAACCTCATCTAATATTTCTAGCGATGTGGCTGTTACGCAAAAGAAGAGAAAAAGTTGATATGACTGCTCAATTGGAATCACCGTTATACAGGTTTATCGCATTATTTAATATCGTTTCAGACTTTTAAACTCATATTTAATTTTTTAATTTTAATTGAGATCCAGAATTTATTTCGATAGCTTTTCTTTGTGAATCTTGAAAGACTTATTGGCACTATAAATTTATAGATACTTTGTATGTCTAGCCAAAAATTTAATATTGTAACAGAATTTTGTCTATTTCAGAGCTATGAGCAATTTGTGCAAGTTGAAAAGCTGCAGAAAGAAGTCGGAAAATTGCAAGACTATACATACGCACTGTTGGAAAAAGAGGATATAGAATTATACAAGCATCTCGTTAAAATTGATGCACTTTATAATCTTCCATACAATGCGTGGTTGTATTCATGTTTCGCTGGCATAATATCCAATGAATCTATTGCTAAGTACGTATGTAATGTGTTGTATATTGCAACTTTATTAGTGAATTTTGATACTGGTAATAGCACTCGTAGAATTACTAGAATATTTATTTGTTATAAGATATGGGATAAAATAACTGTCGGAGCATATCAAATTTTAATTTTTGTTGCCGTTGTTACGTTAACCACCTTGAGGCGTCTATTATTAAGATGTGAAAGCATAGATCATGTATTAGATACTATTAGTAATGTAAGACTACTGGTTAAATTACAATGCAGTAATATAATGTAATGGGTATGTTTTCGCAGATTTTACATTTTGTTTTAGATAATAGAGGAAACGTCAGAGGTGATAGTCAATAAAGCAACTAAATCAATGCAACAAAGTGAAACAACTCAACAAGTTGATATGTATCTCACAAAGCATAGTTAATATTTTATACCACACAATATAAAAATGTATTATATTCCATACATAGATATATTATGGATATATATATTATGCGACGAAGTTATCGATATTAAGTTTGCTCCTAATTTTTCGAATTTGTCTCACATTTAAATGCTAGAAAACGGAAACTAATTTTTATCATTATTTTCATAATAACTTTAATACATGGACATTATACCTCTGTGAAATTGGCTGGACCTATAATAGATTAAGGAATTGAAATTAATAATTAATTCCAATTTAAAAAATGTATTTTGTAGCTGTTTGTTGTAATGATAATTTCGTTTGTAGCTCCAACTATTGAAAGATACGTTTGGAAATATTTTGAAAAAATAATCACTCGATTTTGAAATAAAAATTATACGTCTTTTCCACCTACGTTGATTCGTAAGATCTTCCGTGTGCTTCTATCGTGTCGTTTATACGTAGATATGAGAGTGTTATTACTGTTATTATCAGCGATAATATGTGCGACAAGGACACCGAATCAGTGGGAAAGCAATAGGACTTGTGTTGCGTACGTCACGTACGTGTAGTAAGAAAGATATATGTATACATAACGAGCGATAAATTATAAGGAAAATAATTTATACTTATATTCATCAAAATTGTGAATTGATATCATCATTGTTAACATATCATCATATCTTAGTAGATAATCAAAGAAAGACTAGGAAATAAAATTGTGTGATAAATATTAGAAAAATATTGGAATTCCAAGATATAACAAGAATATAATGTTATCTCAATCAGAACAATTTGTAATTTTATTGTCATGCAATATTTAAAACACTTTTATAATTTTTGACATATATTTAAATGTAAAATATGATTACTGGCGAAGGAGGTTATTGTTTTGTAAAATATGATCTTTTATTACACATGTATTTTTTTCGAAATCTAATTGTTAAAAAGAATGTTAGCTTCGTGTGTAACAGTTGTAATAATAGTCTCGTTTGAGATCATTTTGTGATGAAATGTAAATATTATTTGTTAAGATATTACGCCTTTTAATGTGCAATCTGCATTACCGAGGCACGTCAGTGTGCGATGGAATAGGAGGTTAGCGGGAACTGCCGATCGTAAATCAACATCGATCAGCGCGCGACATCGTGTGTCAACTTAGAAGACTATATTACTGTAACCCCCCCTACCGCTTCCATTTTTCGGCTCTCACTCTCTTTCTGCTCGCCAGGCTGAGAGCTGCGTTCGTGCGACACGTGTATAATCAAGTGTTACTTAAATAGAGATATTCAAGTATTTCCTCAACATTATTATATAAATATTAATATCTGAAATAAAATTGAAAGAATAAGATTGACCTTTTATTTACAAATTGTTATTATAGCCTCGATAGTCATCATATATATAATATATTACTTTTATATATATATATATTATTATTATATATATACACGATGCGATTTGTTTTATATTAAAAACGTAATAAATATTCTAGTTTTTATTGATCTTTATCCCTTTTTATAGCATCATCAGAATCTCGTAATCAATCCTCATATTCTTAATCTATTTTACGAATACTGACAAGAACAATATTGACTCTTATTGATGTATTTTATTTTATACACCAGATAAAATTTATTCCATTACTTCCGTAATTTCCAATCCAAGAGACCATCATATCTAGCCGTAGTTAACATTTATTTGTACATTTTGATATGTGTTGCACAATTTTTATTTGTAATACACTGTTCATATAAGATGCGTAATATTACGAAAAGGCATGATATCCGTACAAAATTACTTTTTTTAAAAAGGTAAAAAAAAGACCCAAACACGCGTGGTGTACCTTGAAAAAACTTAAGTAACAAGTGGTACACGTAGTTATCTTTGTACCTCGAAAGAACTTAAGTAACGGGTGGTATACGTAATACCTTTGTACTTCGAAAAAATTGAAGAAATATATTTGTACCTCGCAAAAACTTAAGTAACAAGCGGTTCACGTAGTTATCTTTGTACCTCGAAAAAATCAAAGTAATATCTTTATTTTAAAAAAATATTACAACCCAAGTAACACATCACAAAATTGTGTTACATTTATTCAATCCAAGTGATTATCTATAAAAAAAAAGAAATGATCTGTAAATTGCGCCAATTATAAAGAAAGAATACCTATATATATTGTCTCAAAAAGTAATTGTTGCACTACTTTGATGAAAAATCTTTACATAATTGTGTCAATTAGAAAAAGAATGTATGATAACAATTTTATAAAATTAAAATTTTTTATTTAAATTCAACAAAAGAATATAAGATATTTAAATACAAAGTTTATATTTGTATTTTTCAATATAATAAAACATTTAATTACAAACAATTACAGACAGAGGTCTGAGAGTTATAAGCAATTATAACATTACAAAATATACATGATTTATTAAAATTAATACATTTTTCTTGTAAAAAAAACTTGGCGCTGCTAGACCTTGAAATATAATAAAGTACTATAATTTTAACTGAATAAGGACAACGATAAAAATAATTCAAGGAAGAATGCAATAGGAGTAATAATAATAATAATTATATTTCGAGGTCTAGCAGCGCCAAGTTTTTTTTACAAGAAAAATGTATTAATTTTAATAAATCATGTATATTTTGTAATGTTATAATTGTTTATAACTCTCAAACCTCTGTCTGTAATTGTTTGTAATTAAATGTTTTATTTCATTGAAAAATACAAATATAAACTTTGTATTTAAATATCTTATATTCCTTTGTTGGATTTAAATAAAAAATTTTAATTTTATATAATTGTTATCATACATTCTTTTTCTAATTGATACAATTATGTAAAGATTTTTCATCAAAGTAGTGCAACAATTACTTTTTGAGACAATATATATAGGTATTCTATCTTTATAATTGGCGCAATTTACAGATATCATTTCTTTTTTTTTTATAGATAATCACTTGAATTGAATAAAAGGTAACACAATTTTGTGATGTGTTACTTGGGTTGTAATATTTTTTTAAAATAAAGATATTACTTTGATTTTTTCGAGGTACAAAGATAACTACGTGTACCACTTGTTACATAGGTTTCTGCGAGGTACAAATATATTTCTTTGATTTTTTCGAGGTACAAAGGTATTACGTATACCACCCGTTACTTAAGTTTTTTCGAGGTACAAAGATAACTACGTGTACCACTTGTTACTTAAGTTTTTTCAAGTCAATAAATACGTATGCACAGCGAACTGTCAAGTTTGTCAAATGAAGTGTGTCACAAGCTAGCGCGTGACAATTGATAACATAATTTTAATATGCTTACCATACGAGAAATGTCACACGCTAGCTTGTGACACACTTCATTTGTCAAACTTGACAGTTCGCTGTGCATACGTATTTATTGACATTCCATAATGCTTGCATTAATCTTTATGTACAGCAAATTGAACAATCACAGATAAATAAGACAAAGCTTCAAAGTAATTTTCTTGTCGTTTGCAGAATTATGTCAATATCTAAAAACTTAGTCAATGTACAAGAGCACCTTTACTTGCTATGCGATGTACCACACCTGAGCGCGCCAACTTTAGGCGGTCTGATTCGCTAACTCTAAATGCTTATAATTCAAAAACTATTATATCCCCAACATTTTCGCATAAGAATTTTCTTCTTAGAATGTCCCACAAAATTTGTCAGTGAAACGATGACCGAGCTTTTTGGGACACCCTCTATATTAATACTTTTACATAACTGATTACATTGTTCTTTATTCGACATAAAAAACCTATTTTTTTCCCTACTTTTTTTGCCGTGTACCATGCGTGCTTCTTGATGGTTAAATGCTTATCTGTAAGTATACCCATATATTTTATATCTTGAACTTCTTTGACTGTTTCGTTTCCTATACAGGGTGTCCGAAGACCTCACCGACAAACTTTGAGGAATGATAGGTCACACAGAGAGGATCATTTTTTGTTAAGAAACATATGGTCGCTGACGCGACCTTAAGGAGTTATGCATCCGAAAAGTCAGATTTCCGGTAAAATGTTTTAAACAAATAAAATTTATTTTTTCTTGCATGTTCTGAAAATTTACAATAATAGCTGTTTAAATTGCCTGCCCTGTACCTCATTACATTCTTGACACCTTCGCAGCATTGATTGTCCAACTCTGTCGAGTATGACAGGGTTGTTTCGGATTTGTTGAAACGCAGCATTTATTCGGTCAATCAGTTCCGCTCTGTTGTCAACTGGGGTGACGTACACGATACTCTTAACATACCCCCACAGAAAATAATCAAGGGGCGTTAAATCGGGTGATCGCGGTGGCCACGCAACAGGTCCCGCTCTTCCTATCCAATGTTCCCCGAATTTGGCGGTTAAATGTGCGCGCACATCAATGCTGAAGTGTGGTGGGGCTCCATCATGCTGGAACCACATGTTCCTGCGCACAGCAAGCGGTACATCCTCGAGCAGTTCCGGAAGTGTGTTCTGCAGGAACTGTAGATAGTCTGCTCCATTTAAACGTGGTGGAAAAATAACAGGTCCTATCAGATGATTACCAATCATTCCAGCCCATATGTTGACGGAAAACTGTTGTTGGTGAGCTCTAACAAAAATCGTATGTGGGTTCTCATAGTCCCAAATCTGACTATCCCTGTTGTTAAAGTATCCCGTCCGCGTGAAGCAGGCCTCGTCTGTGAACAAGACGTGCGTGGGAAAGGCAGGATCAGTGACACTTTGATGAAGAAACCACTGTACAAATTGCATACGAGGTGCAAAGTCGTTCGGTCCTAGTGCCTGCACCTTCTGGAGGTGGTACACATGTAGGTCGTACTCATGCAATACTCTCCAAACTGACATGCGACTTGTGCCCATATCGTGCGCCACAGCACGCGTGCTAGCTGAAGGTTCATTGCTGAATCTCTCGATCACATTGTCTTCAAAATCAGATGTCCTCACATCACGCCTTTCCCCGCCAACATGCTGAGGACGAAGATTCCCCGTCTCTCGAAGGCGTTGATGAATTTGAGCAAAGGTACTGTGGTGTGGATGTCTTCTGTTAGGAAACCGCTGCTCGTAGATGCGACGAGCTTCTCTTCCATTTTCCCCTAGCCTCACCGTAACACATTATCATGTCAGTCAGCTCAGCGAATTCGTAATTCATGCTTGATTGATTGATAACAAACTCACAGAACAACAACAAACCTACGACGTAGGTTAGGTTGTGACCGGACACGGCCGTTTGAGAGTGTGGGAGTCGCGTAATCACTTCCAAAATCACGGTCGCCACTCGGTTTGACCTATAACTACCGAGAAGGTGTGCTCGAGATATAATCTCTAATGTAAGTTAGGGTAATTTCTCCCCTCTGTTGCAGGTGTGTATCCCCGATGGATCATCACCGTCGCTGCCGCTTCCCCGGATCCTCGCTTCACCGCATACCAGGTAGCTGCTCACTGATGCCGGGTCCCCTGGATCCTCGCGTCACCGCATACCAAGTTACCGCTCGCATATATTAATTATTAACGGTTATTAAATATTCGCTTTGTGTTGTAGGTGGATGCCCCGTGGACCATCACCGTCGCTGCGCTCTCCGTATAGGATATTCGCTGGCCTCGATTATTAACAATACTAATTTATTTTCTTCTGTTTCAGGTTCCTGCCCAGGATGGATCGTCGCCGAAGATGAACTTCCCCGGAGTCTCGCACCACCAAGGAGTCAATGGACAACGTTGTAGCACCGCCGTGGGACAAGGTGAGTAGAAGGTAAGTACGTTAAAGTAATCTTGAGACACGACTTTCACTAAAGACGAACTATTTATTATAAATCGTTAATACTTGTATTTGTTACAGTGTTTCAGTTCACGCACGCAATGTGTCGTTTACAGAAGGTGGCTATTCACCGCTCGCTATTGTAGAACGAGAAATTTAACGCGCAATCACGCGGGAGTTACCGGTTGTTATATACAGTGCGTAGAACGTCCGCACGCTACGACTGTATCCGATAGACTGCCAAGAGCAACGTTGCTCGCTGTGGCTCCCTACCACTCAAGCTATCCCCACTCATGGGTTGTTATTCACAATCTCGCGATCACGCCACGCTGACGTCATACGTTTTTGCATGTTTTCGCACATGCCGACACGCTGTTTTCGCATGGTTGACGTGTGTGTGCCCCGTAACTCCTGTCGTGGGGCCACGGTATGGAAATTTCCGCTGCCGGTACACTGTTTGGGAACTCCCCAGACGGCACCGCTGCACCAGGTTTCCGTTTTTCGTAATTTTGGCCGGAGGTTGACGCCGACCCGTGCGCACCCTCTCGGGGATGCTCTTTAGTCGGTTGGCAGTCGACTTTCCTGTGGAAGATGCCCGTGGACGATTCTGGTCACCGGATGTTGACGCCGACCTATGCGCACCCTCTTTGGGATGCCCCTCGAACGTTTGGCACCCGACTTCCAGGTGGAAACTGGCTGGGTCCATTTCTAGACCTCCAACTTTGACGCCGACCCCCTAGGCCCGTGTCCTAGGTCTTCGAGAGGACGTCCCTGCAGTCAGTTCTCGGAGATGACCCCTACGTCGCTACTTAGCGAACGCGTCATCGTACTTTGACGCCGACCCGACTGGGACGTGTACCAGGTCCCTCGCAACGCATCTCTACCGTCAAATCTCCGATATCAGTTGTGATCTTAGAACGCGTCACCGGACATTGTCGCCGACCTACCATACACGTATACTAGGTCTCAACTAACACATTACAAGACTTAGTTCCTGAAGAAAACGCCTGCTTAGCTACTTAGCAAACGCGTTGTCGGACTTCGACGCCGACCCGATTAGGACGTGTACCAGGTCCCTCGCAACGCGCCTACACTATCGCATTTCCGATATCAGCTTTCGTTTTCGAACGCGTCGTCGGACATTGACGTTGACCCACTAGGCGTATGTAACAGGTCTAAAATAGCGCGTTTCAATCATCTGTTCTCGGCGAAAACGTCTAGGTGGCTACTTAGCAAACGCGTTATCGCATGCTGACGCCGATTGGTCCAGAGTGGGTACCAGGTTCCAATCATGGACCTCGCGTGAGTTTATACTGGAGATTGTGTGTGGCTTACGCCTTTTCGCGCGAATCTGTCGCCCAATTCTCGCACAGCAAAATAAACATAACAAATCTTAACTGGCGTGAGCCGAAACAAAATAATCGAAGTGAATGGGGCGTGATTAACCATATAGTATCCTTAATGCTACTGTCTTAAGATCTATCGCCGATTGGCGTTGCCTGATGGGCGTAAACATAGAACTAACCGATGTAATACTGTTTGGCCAACGGGCCTTTAAAGAAGCTGAACACAAATGAATGCACTTTTAACCGTGCTACCAAGACTTACAACATAAGAAAATAAACTTTGCATAGGCTCACTAGAACACAAGTCTTGTGTATCGAGATCATCCCGGTCCGGCGCCTCGGCTCCCTACTTCTGACGTGGTTGGTCCAAATCCGACACACCCTCGCTGTCCGGACTTTGAAGGTCGTCGGACGGCTGGTCCACCTTGCCACCAGTGACTGGCACCCACACCACTGGTGCATTCACTGGGAGTACCGACCCCCTCGGGTCCCGACTGTGGTGCTCCAGCGCTGGCCGCGTCTCGTCTGAGATCACGGGCATGTCCCGCGGCTGGCTCCCCATCTCCTCCGGCGCCCCGTCGTCGGGCCTGACGACCGGGTCGGGCACCACCACGCGCTCCAAAAGTACCCGTGGTGACCCCCTTGTCGCCTGAGAAGCGTGCGGTCGCAAGGTTAGGTTGTAGGTATAGAAAGACTAGTAGTAATACTATGTCGGTTCTAAGCCGGGAGCTCCGAGGGAGGAGCGGGGCGGGGGAGACTCGAGGGGCGGGGGGGCTGATGTCACACGGGGAGGGGGACTTTTTATGCGTCAGGGCCAAGGGGTTCAGGGGGGGGGTATCACCTACGTACACGTACTGTACTGCAGGACTGCGTTCCGATTCCCCACCCGGGTGCACTCCCTCTCTTTCTATCTTACTCTTCTGAGAGTTAATTACATTAAATTTTATTTGTGCAAAACATTTTACCGGAGATCTGACTTTTCGGATGCATAGCTCCTTAAGGACGTGTCAGCGACCATACGTTCCTTAACAAAAAATGATCCTCTCTGTGTGACCTATCATTCCTCAAAGTTTGTCGGTGAGGTCCTGGGACACCCTGTATAAATATTACCATTGCTTCTCTTACTTATTTTTCTAGGATCACAGATGGTCATAAATACTGTCTTTTTAATATTAACTTTTAACGAATTTTTGTTTAACCTTAAAATTCTGTCAATGCAATTAATACGTCATTTAGAGTTTGAGTTATAACATCCATATTATCACCATACACATATACCATTTTGTCATCTGCAAAGAGTCTGAACTTACATTTTTTGTTCCTATAAACCGTGATCACATCATTAATATACAAAATAAACAATGATGGTCCCAATATGGAGCCCTGTGGTACTCCTGTCTTAATTTCAAGTTTACGAGATAATACATCCCCAATTTTTACTTGTTGAGTCCTATTTTCTAAGTATGATTCGAACCATTTCAGTACCGTTCTTCCTATACCGCACATTTTTAACTTTTTCATTAATTCTTTCCGGTCAATAGTTTCAAATGCTCTTTTAAAATTAATAAACAATACTCCTATTTTCTCGTTCTTATCTATTCTTTGTCTTCATTCTATAAGTGTTTTTTGAATCGTTGTTTCACACGAGAGCCCTGATCTAAAACCTGACTGTTCTGCAATTAAAATATCATTCCTATCAACATACTCAAGCAGCTGATCATTCACCACTTGTTCTAAAATTTTTTCGTATAGGTACCGGTAATGCGTTTATCGGTCTATAATCCTCAGCTTTGTTACTGCCTGTTACTTTTGGGATCGGTGTAATTATTGAGTTTTTCCAATTTTCCGGTACTTTTCCTTCTTGTAATGATTTATTTATTAAATTGATTATCTGATCTTTATTTGTACTCCATGTCATTTTGATTAACTCTGTTGTGACACCTTCTCCCCCTCCTTTCTTTACGTCTAATCCCTTTATTATTTTATCTAGTTGCTCTTCCGTTATTTCTTGGAATTCGTTCATTTCACTGCTGCATTCGCTCTCATATTCAATTTGTGTATTTTCCACTTTTTCTATTTCGTTTACAATATTAGTTACACAATCTATGAAAAATCTATTAAACTTATTTGCAATTACTTCCTTATCCGTATAACTAATCCCATCAAATTCAACACTTTTAAATTCCGTTCTCATTTTCTTAGTGCTTATCAATTCTTTCAACGATTGCCACATCTCCTTCGATTTGTTCCTTTTATCGTCTATATTTCTCTCATAACATTCTCTCTTCTTCTCCCTAATTTTGGCCACTGCCTCATTTCTGTATCTTTTGAACTCTTTCCAATCCGTTTTCATATTTGACTGCATTGCTTTCTTATATACCCTGTCTCTCTCCCTTAACATTCCTCTCACTTCCTCATCTATCAGTAGCAGACCAAGACGGGATTTACCTCGGACGGGATTAAACTCAGCCGTCAGGGGCTCGGTGTGAGGGGGGAAGCGCGTAGTGACAGCATCGTGCAACAGATGACGCCACGCACGACGCATTAAGCGTGGAGCTAGTTCAGTAGGCTCGACAGATGACGCCACGCAATAAGACTGTCTTAAGCACAATCGTAAGATGTTATGAACCAATCACAGAGCCGTAGTAGCGTCGTAAGACAGTACTTAAGACGGGTCTTGAAATAAGATTTAAATATGAAGTAAGACCGTCGTAAGGACAATCTTAAGATGTTATAAACCAATCACAGAGCCGTATTAGCATCTTAAGACATTACTTAAGACGGTCTTGAAATAAGATCTGACTATGAATACCGGATTAGGTTGCATGTAAGCCAAAATTCCCTGTGGGGCAGAACCCCCCTAGTATACATGCGCCCATCGCATTTTTTATGTCCTACGATTTTTTAAAAAAAGTCGTAGGGGTCAGCATTCATAGTCGAAACGTATTTCAAGATAGTCTTAAGCAACGGCTCTGTGATTGGTTCATGACATCGTAAGAAAATACTTAAGACGGTCTTCAAAAATATATGATCCTACTATGAATACCGGCCCATACTAGTTTGTGCGGGGGGAGTGTTGTGATTACATCATCGGCGTCGCGAAGTTTTGCCACACCTCGAAGCCACGAGCGTTTCGCGGAAACGCGATGACATTTGGAAGAAATTAAAAACTTAAAATAAAAGCGTCGTTTGGAATTAGAAAAAAAACATTTATGCGACGAATGTTTGAAAGGAATAACAATTGTGTGGGAAGGGGGAGTGTTGTGATTTCATCATCGGCGTCGCGGTTTGGCACACCTCGAAGCCTCGAGCGTTTCGCGGAAACGCGATGACATTTGGAAGAAATTAAAAACTTAAAATAAAAGCGTCGTTTGGAATTAGAAAAAAAACATTTATGCGACGAATGTTTGAAAGGAATAACAATTGTGTGGGAAGGGGGAGTGTTGTGATTTCATCATCGGCGTCGCGGTTTGGCACACCTCGAAGCCTCGAGCGTTTCGCGGGAAACTACGCGATGATGTGGGGAAGAAATTAAAAACTTAAAATAAAAGCGTCGCGGTTTGGCACACCTCGAAGCCTCGAGCGTTTCGTGGGAAACTACGCGATGATGTGGGGAAGAAATTAAAAACTTAAAGCGATGACTGTTTTGAGAAGGAATAAAAAACTTACAATTAGGCGCACCTTAAAATTACATAATGGTTTTACTTATGACAAGAGTCGGTGGTATATGCATAAACATATAAGTACATATATATAAGTGCGAGACGAGACCAGCTCGATGTCAGAAGTCGGAATATCGAGAACCACAAAGTACCGTTTTTTTCTCTCAAAAAAAATCGCGCAAGTGTACGTCAAGATGAGTAAGAAAAATGTGGAATCTCAGCCCTCTCAGGAAGATTTGGAGGTAATGTTGCTTATGGAAGCGCCGTTTTCGACTGCTAAGGAAAAGAAGAAAACGAATGAAATCGGCACTCATTTTAACCTCCTTGACTTATTGTATAACATATGGAATCCCTCTTGGACAGCGACGCGCAACCTAAGATTATTACTAGTCAGTTTGAGTATGATGAAGTCCGCTGAGAGTTCGAAAACGGTAACTAATTTCGATGCACGTGGCATGCGAAAAGCTCTGAAGGATCTCTACCAGTTGTGGCTCGACAAAGGCTCATTGAACCCTACTAGTACCGCCGATGAGATGCATAGATTTATTCGCGCCCAAATTCCTGATCCAATCTACGAGTGCTTTACGAAGAACACTATGAATGTGGAAACTTACACCGAATTGGTGATACATTATAAAACATATATCGCCAGTTTACCGCTCGGAGCGGCGAGGCAGATTTCCGCGTCGCGCAAGGTTCCCGTCGTGACCAATCACGACAATAACAACGACGACGACGAGGACGACGACGACGACGACGACAACGACGGCAACGGTGAAAACGTTTGCGAAAATGATGACGCCTCATTGGATCTACGCATGAAAAGGATGAAGGAGAAAGAGGTAGCGACAGCGACAGCGACAGCGACGGCGATAACCTCGACGGCGGAGGAAAAAGAGGATAAGAAGAGAAAGAAGCGGAATGATAGTGATGATAAGGAGGAAGAGGTGGACAAGGGACGCGGACTTGACGCATTGTTTGATCTGGCCCCCGATTTTCATGTCAAATATATTCAGCAGTACGTATCTAGATTAAATAATGGGCGAATGGAGACTATGAGATCACCCGGAGAGAGCGGACATCAATTGGTACGCTTGGACCTGTACGATTTCAAGGACGTAGTAAACGTTGACAAGCGTCACTGGTGGAGGCACGCGAAACTGAGAAGTCAATTCTTTATCTCCTCCTCGATGACGGACCGCAAGGGACAATTGTTGCGAGAATTATTGGATCAGGTGGCGACGGATATGTCGACTATTCCGGCAATCGTGAAAGAGACTAAGAATCTTCACTACTACGACGGTCAGGGTGACATTTAGGTACGTATAATGTGAGAATATGTGAATAATTTCGTAAAAATTAATACAGTTGCTCGCGTTACAGATCGATCGTGTCGTCGAAGATCGGGCGGCGGCGATGGTGGTGGAATACATCTATCTACATACATCTATCTACATACATATACGCACAGATATGAGATTTGTAGCCTAGAGTAAAAAAAGAATGTCTCTCTGTACACATAATGGGAAATGGTAAAATAATAAAGAATATCAAAAAATGTGAATTGTATAGATTGTGTAATTGTTATTTATTGAAATGCTTTTTTAGATAGGTTTATTCGTATCGGGGGGGAGTGGTGAGAGAGAATTACAACTTTTCAGCCATTCCAAAACATAAAGCAATCAACTCGCAGTCGACGATGTCAGTGCGATCAAAAAATTCGCTCTCGCGTATCACACGTGGCACGTTCGCAGGGTCCGGAACCATGGATGCGATAGCGACAAAACGGGACAGTTTCGCGTCGACCTTGTCGGTTATCTGGCACAGCGTAGCCGCTATAAAATTTATGCAGTGCTCAAGGTCGAACATAGCGAGCACGGTATTCATCGACAGGACGATACGAGTCTTGAGCGTGTCCAGACGCAGGATCGGCAAACTGTTGAGTCTTCCAAATCGTAACGTCAAACCTGCTGCGACGATGGTTCTGGAGGCTTGATTGCGCGTATTCTCGTCGTCGTTGTTGCACCTACCGCCGCCGCTGCTGCTGCGCCGCAGGTGCGACATTATGGCGTGTTTTTCATCCATGAGTCGACTCCATGCGTCGGGCGAGAGATTGATCTCCTTGCCATGATAATCCCCTATGATGATGTCCACGCGAGACGGAAATCTAACGGCGATACCGACGTCTATGAATTTGTAGAACGTTTTGGTCAACGAGTATCTCCTTCCCAAGATACGGATACGATAACGCGCGATATTGGCTATCCATTTTGTCGCGCGGTTGCCGTTGTCATATCTGTAAAATACAATGTGTATAAATACCTACATACTTGGCGGGATACGCTAGTCAGTGTCAATGTCAACTTACGCGTTTCTTTCACTGTTATTGCCGCTGTTGCTCGAAGTTGGATAGACATGCTCAATATTCGGCGGCAGCGTCGTCGTCACCGATCGCTCGTCGTTCCTTCTTTTTTTTTTCCAATTTGTTCCATCGTCGCAGATAGCGTTCTCACGATCGTCGTCAAAGTGATGTTGCAGCGGCGGGGATGGTTGCGTTAGCATTACCTGCAACAGTGGCTGCGGTGGCTGCGGTGACGGCGGTGACGGCGGTGATTTATCGAAATGCTGCTCCTGCTGCTGATGAGCGCGCAATGTCGAATACATCTCTCTCTCTCTTTTCTCAGCGTATCTTTCTATGCGTCTGATCGTTTGCGCGCGGTAGGTGGACCGCACAAGAATAAACGCTCGTGTGACAGGGTGTCGACTTAAAAGAAACACGTCATTCCCCTCTCCGGATAATTTTATGATAATTTACAATACTTCTTTACACCGTCGACTCGCTCTTTTCCTCTTCAACATCCTCGGACTCTCCGGATAATTGTATGATAATTTATAATACTTGTTTTTTTTTTACACCGTCGACTCGCTCTTTTCCTCTTCAATATCATCGAGAGTATCGTCACGGTTACTCATCAGTGCGTCAATTCGAACGAATCGACTCAGGAGATTTCGCAGCTCTAGCAACAACCCGTCCCTCGGACAAGTCACACCGAGCATCTCCGGTTCAAATCCGCCGATGGTTGTTACAGCTTTCGTAAATTCGTTAAATTTGTAGAATTGTCGTTTGCTGAAAAAGTAAAGATTCCCATCGATAAATCGGAAGGCCGTTGAAATACCGGACGGTATTCCGGGAAATATCGCTTGAATCGAGAAATATTGGGAGGCTTTCATCGAACACTCGTTCATCTCGGCCGCAAACTGATCGTCGTATATCACGAAGGTTCGTCCTCGGTTGGTATTCACCGCGGCGTTGATCCTCGCGTTCGCTGGAAATCCAAGCTCGGAGAGATATCGCGGCCAGGTTGGTACCAGCGCTAAACTCGGGTAATTCACCAGGTATACCTTATTGTCCACAAACAGCACGAGATCGCCCGACGGCGCTTGATAGGCAGCCGAAAGTGTGAAATTTACGGGGAGATAATTAATATAATTCGTCAACAAAAACGGTTTCCTGTAGGTCTTTCCATTTATATCGATCGACCATACGTGTCGCTTATGCACGACGTAAATTCGACTGTTAAATACCAACACGTGATCCACGCGTTGTAAGGCGCACAGATCCGTCTCGACGTCGTCTTTCGAGAATTTCGTATCAGTCGCGATCGTGGTGGCTACCGTCGTCGCTCTCGTAGTCGTCGCCCTCGTAGTCGTCGCCCTCGTAGTCGTGGTCATCGGCGCGATCGTTGTCGTAATCGGCATGGAAACCGGAAAGTAAACGTTAAGACCGTAAAGATGTTGGATGGTAAGAATATCCTCATAGCTTAATTTGGTGGGAAAAGATTTCTTTGGCACGAATGCAAACATCACTGAATCCCCGTTCGGACTATGCCTTAATCCTAGAGCGTGACCGATCTCGTGCGTGAGCGTTTGAAGCATATGGTAAGTTCCCGGAGGATTCTTGTCCAGAGTTATGTGCCATCGTTCCGCGTTGTCCATGTGTATCTCCGAGACATAGTCAATATCTCCAGTAGGGAAATACGCGTGAGCGACTACTCCGTTGGGGCCGTCCATCGAATCCGTACACATTCCATATCGGGGAATGAGAAACGGGTGAAAGCCATCGCGAAATGATATCAGAATGTTTGGATTCTGTATATCACGCGCGAACGTCAACGACGAATTCGCCGCCCATAGATCGAACGCGGCTTGAGCTGTTGTCAGTTGATCCCCCGTCGCCCCGTGAAAGTTCCACGTGAGATATGTTTTAGGCCATTTCTGCGAGAGTGGACCAATCGAGCGCTCCGACATGTCCTCGACACCGCAGCGGGGTGTGTTCATCAATTGCAGGGTTGGCTCATTCAATTCACCGTTGCCGGGCAAATTATAATATCTCTGAAACCACACGATAGCTCGTTTCATAGCCGCAGTCGTATCGTCGCCTGCTGAAAACTTTTGCGCATTCTCCTGCAAATAGCCATATTTTTTCAAATAATGGACCACCGCTTTAGTATCACTAGCGTTAAATTCGCAGTTCACCGCAACGACGTAAATCGCGAGGATAACGATGCGCCAGAACAACATTATCGAGAAGTTGAGAGAACAAAGAAAAAGCGAGGTGACTCACTCACAACCGAGAGACGATAAGCGTCTGATCGCGATTCGAACGTAATTGGACACCATCGATTAGACGGCCGCGGAGGGGGGGGGAGGCTGTTGTCGCCAACGATCTAAATGTTTAGGGAAATATTTTTTTCTCAAGAGGAGTAAAACGAAGAAGAAATCTCGTGAAAACGTTTCGGAAAAAATAAATAAAACAACAAAGGAGGAAAATCAATTCACGAGACGTTTGAGGAAAAAAATGCACGCAAGGTTCAGTCACATCGCGATAAATTAATAGTCGTCGCTATAAATAAAACGAACAAGGAAAGAGGAAAAGACACGGTTCATTCGCATCTCAAATAAATTACAATACTAATCGTCGCTAATATATAAAACAAATACCCAGAGACGATAAACGTTACAATCTGGGTACCATCGATTAGACGGATAGGGAGGGGAGGATGTTGTCGCTAACGATCTAGATTTAGAAAAAGATTTTTTTTTTTTATTAAAAAGGAGTAAAAACGAAGAAAAATATAATCGCATAATAAATTACTAATCGTCGATACACGAACGAGCTGGGATAAAATAAATGAACACTAAAACATATGTGTTAAAAACAGTTTTTTTACTTTCACCAAATTTATACAATATAAGGTACTAAAACATATGTGTTAAAAACAGTTTCTTTTTTTACTTTCACCAAATTTATACAATATAAAGTACTAAAACATAAGTGTTAAGCAAGGTTCAGTCACATCGCGATAAATTAATAGTCGTCGCTATAAATAAAAACGAACAAGGAAAGAGGAAAAGACACGGTTCATTTGCATCTCAAATAAATTACAATACTAATCGTCGCTAATATATAAAACAAATACCGAGAGACGATAAACGTTACAATCTGGGTACCATCGATTAGACGGATAGGGAGGGGAGGATGTTGTCGCTAACGATCTAGATTTAGAAAAAGATTTTTTTTTTATTAAAAAGGAGTAAAAACGAAGAAAATATAATCGCATAATAAATTACTAATCGTCGATACACGAACGAGCTGGGATAAAAATAAATGAACACTAAAACATATGTGTTAAAAACAGTTTTTTTACTTTCACCAAATTTATACAATATAAGGTACTAAACATATGTGTTTGTGCGCGAGCGGGAAATTAGGAAGATCGAATTAGCGTAATATATGTACAGTTTATTTACAATATTTACAGTTTAGAGTTCAGTTCCGCGAGCAACAGAAGAATAACCGTGACGACGGAGTATTCTGAATCGATTCCGCGAGCAACGGAAGCGTATCAGCTACGGCAGTTTATTTAGTATGCAAGCGCCGAAGAAGACACAAAAGATCGACCGCGAGCTACGACGAATCTTCGCGAAATCTTTACACTCAGACTAAATTCGACAAAATGCCTAGAAAGAGCTCCGCTCCGGGGTTTTATCTTCTTGTCTCTCTAGAAGATTCCTTACCCCCGGATGCGTTAAAAATTCTCCGCAGCCAATCAGACGTCGACAGCCCTAAGTTAAATTTGTCTAATAACGAGCTGACGGCGGGGTCGACAACCGATCGGCTGTTATTGTCGATAGCTCTCTCTCCTTGTGTCGTTTGTTTACCTCACGCTCGAGGCATCCGAGACCAAGGAGAGAGTCTATGGACAAAAACTATTGATTTTCGTTTCTATTTTCGGAGTCCCGCGAAAACCGGCGAGGATTCCGAGAATTGTGTTCTGCTTTTAAGCGCGGTTCTAAATTATAGCTCTAATTTTATAATTTAATGAACTGCAGTTCTATGCTCGCGTTCTTTATGAATTAGCGCGGACGCCATGCACTGTTCGATTGAAACATTCCGCCCGCCTCGTATGGTGGAACCTACGAAATTAAGTTGCGATCTTTCCTCGGTCTGCGGACTTACATATCCCGATTTCTTAAAGCGGACCTAGCGAACGCTATAGCGCAGGAATGTAGTTTACAACGAGGTTTATGTGGTACCGATCGGATGCTCAACTTTAAGATCGTGATTGCTCCGAGACTGGTAATATACTTATATTGACGACGAAACACGATCGGTTAGCATCTTTACGGTTTTATTATGTGATTACGCGGAGTCGCGTTTAACGAAGTTAATTAAGCGCGAAGTTTTTTTTTTTTTTTTAAACGCGATCGCAATACAATTTTGACGCGATACAATTTTGACTTGTGAAAATTCTGAGAATTTTTCTTTACGAATTATGGGCGCTATTGCCGAGTCTCTTCTCGCGGATCGCCGGCGCCTGCCGGCAGAATGACGAGCTTAACGATCGGTCGGGTAAACTCGCCCCCGGCTGTACGGACAGTGACCACTCGGACATGGCCATCCTCTCCCGGATGGACTCGAATGATGCGGGCCAGCGGCCATTTCGTCGGCGGGGTTGTCTCACTCCGAAGGAGACAGAGACGGCCGACTTGGAGATCGGGTTCCCTTCCTTGCCATTTGGGGCGATGGACCAGCGAGTGGAGATATTCCCGTGACCATCGCTCCCAAAAGTGATCTCGCATCTTCTGCAGTAACTGCCAGCGGGTGAGGCGGCTAACAGGCACGTCCAGCAACGAAGGCTCGGGCACAGCGTTCAGCGCGGTTCCTACCAGGAAGTGCCCGGGCGTAAGCGCAGCCAAATCGTCTGGATCATCAGAAAGAGCCTGTAACGGACGAGAATTAAGGCATGCTTCTACCTGGGTGAGGAGAGTGCTCATCTCCTCATAGGTTAATGTATGGTCGCCCAGCACCCGCCGAACGTGATGCTTGAGTGACTTAACGGCGGCCTCCCAGATGCCACCGAAGTGAGGAGCGGCCGGCGGGTTGAACCGCCATTTGATCCCGTCGCTGGTCAGCTGGCTGGCGATCCGTTGACCCTCCGAGTTGCTGGCCGTGAAAAGGGCTCGTAGCTGTGCATCGGCTCCAACGAAGTTCGTTCCGCAGTCGCTATGGAGGCTGTTACACAGCCCGCGGCGGGAGGTGAATCGGCGCAACGCCGCCAAGAAAGCAGCAGCGGTATAGTCCGAGACGACCTCCAAATGGACGGCCCGTGTGGCGAGACAGACAAATACCGCAATAAAGGCCTTGTAGGCTCGCTGTCCTCGTCCCTTGGATGTCCGCAACAGGATCGGCCCGGCGTAGTCCACGCCGGTATGTAGGAAAGGCCGTGCCGGACTCACCCTCTCGCGGGGAAGGCTGCCCATCAGCTGTTGCGGAGTTGCCGCCCGCCAACGCGTACATGTCACGCAGCAGTGTATCAGGCGCTTCACCAGTGCTCGGCCCTGCGGAATCCAGTAGCGCTGCCGAATCATCCCCAGCGTCAGTTGGACACCACCGTGTAGTGTTCCCCGGTGGCAAGCCTCCACAACCAACTTAGTGAAATGTGAGGCACCGGGCAGAATCACCGGGTGGCGTTCGTCGTAAGAGAGGACGGCGTGTTTGATCCGCCCACCTACTCGCAGAAGTCCTTGAGCATCTAAAACAGGGCTAAGCTTTACAAGAAAATTCGATTTCGCCTTCGCGTATTGCTGGACCGACTCCAGGTCTCCGGCGAAGTGGAGCGCCTGAGTTATTCGGGTCCAGCATAGTCGAGCTTCCTCCAATTCCTCGACTGACAGATCGCTTCCGGGGGGAGGGGCCGTCAGATCCGGCGCTCCTCCCTTTCTTCCTCGCTGCCGCAGCCACCGACGGCACCACGCCGTCACCCCGCAGCAGGCGCCGATGAGAGGAGAATCGTAGGAGTTCCTCAGGTTCCTCGATTAGAGCCACCTTCTTCGCTGCATGGACCTGCACTCGCTCCTCTGGCAGCTCCTCCCTCTCAGGCAAGTCAGTCGGGTCGGGCCACGAAGCAGCATCTTCCTTGAGCCAGGATGGCCCTTGCCACCATAGCTGGTGGTTGAGTAATTCGCCAGGGGGGATCCCTCGAGAGGCACAGTCCGCCGGGTTGTCTCGCCCTGGTACATGATGCCACAGCGCCTCCGGGGCCGTCGTCTGTATGTCCGCCACTCTGTTAGCTACGTAGGTCTTCCATCGGGTCGGGTGCCCACGGATCCATCCTAGGGCTACCGTGGAATCCGACCAGAGGTGTATGGATCCTTGCAACTCGAGCGTGGCTTTCAAGTGAGCGGCGAGTTTAGCGAGCAGCATGGCAGCGCAGAGCTCGAGTCGCGGCAGGGACACCTGCTTGAGGGGAGCCACCTTCGTTTTGGCAGCGAGCAACGTGACGTACCACGATCCTTCCTGGGTCTTCACTCGCAAGTAAGCCACAGCAGCATAGGCCCGCTCGGAGGCGTCGGCGAAACCATGCAACTCGACTTCGCCCGGTGAATCTGGATAGATCCTCCGCGGGATTCGAATCCGCTCTAACAGCGGCAGCTCGGCCTGGTAGCTTCTCCACTGTCGGGCGTCGTTCTCGTCCAGGGGGTCATCCCAAGCGCGCTTCTGCAACCAAGTGGCCTGAAAGGCAATTTTTGCACTTACTACGACCGGAGCCAGCCATCCAAGCGGATCGAATAGCCGAGCAGTGAGGGACAAACACCGCCCGCTTGGTGACTGAAGTCATCGTACACGCCTTCGTCGAGAATGAGAAGCTGTCGACTCCAGGATGCCACTGAAGCCCGAGGGTTGAATGTGACTCTTGTGGATGCCAAGAGCGGAGCTCGCGCTGCATCCGATGGTCGGCCGGGACGTCTTCCAATATAGTCTCCTCGTTGGCTGACCATTTACGGAGGGGGAAGCCGCCCGCCATGCAAAGTCCTGTTAGTTGACGCTGGAGGGCCTTCACCCCGTCGAGGGTATCCGCGCCCGAGAGGATATCGTCCATATAGCGGTCGCGGCGCAAGACTTTTGCCGCCAGGGGGAATCGTGCTTTCTCGTCCTCGGCGAGCTGCTCCATGGAACGCTGCGCCAAGAACGGCGCGCTTGCTTCCCCGTACGTCACCGTATTGAGAATGTACTCCATTATCTCCTGGTCTGGAGCGTAACGCCATAAGATCCGCTGCAGATCGCGGTCCTCCGGATGCACCAGGATTTGGCGGTACATTTTCTCCGCGTCCGCCGCCGTGACGTAGGGATGTCTCCGCCACCGCTGCAGCACATCTGAAAGGGACGGCAGCAGATTTTGCCCTATCATTAGGCACCGATTCAGCGAATGACCCGTTGGCAAAGACGTCGAGGCGTTGAATACCACGCGAAGTTTCGTCGAGGTGCTGGCTTCTTTCATCACTCCGTGGTGGGGGAGGTAGCTCACTCTGCTCTTCGCTGTCTCCGTCTGAGCGACAGGGGTCATATGCCCCAGCTCCTCGTACTGTCGCATAAAATCGACGTACATTTCTTGCAGTCGACTGTCGCGTGAGAATCTTTTCTCCATATGTGTGAGCGCTCGTAAGGCAGCACGGCGAGTTCCCCTGAGATCGGGTAGCGGCTCTTTGACCGGGAGTCTCACCATATACCGGCCCTCGGCTGTCCGCGTATGTGTTCGACGGAAGAAATCCTCACACTCCTTGTCCTCCATTGAGAGAGCGGGATCACCGACCGGCAACTCCTCCTGCTGCCAGAATCTCTGCACCAGGATGGACAGATCTTCTTCTACTTGGCACTGGTGAGTCATTACTCTCTTTGGATTAGACGTCGACCTGGCGATGCCCGAAACGATCCAACCTAAGGTCGTCCTTTGAGCTACGGGCTCTTGCGCGCCGCCTTTCAGCACGCCTGGCTGAAGAATAGAGGCGAAGACGTCCGCGCCTAGAAGGATGTCCACCGCGTCTGTGGCCAGGAATTCGGGGTCGGCAAGTTCCAGTCCGTCGAGATACGTCCACGCCTTTCGGTCGGTCTGAACTCTTCCGCCGTAGAGAGTGAGCTGGGGGAGGATCAAGGCCGGCACCGTGATCGACGGCCCTCCCCCCCGAGGCGAGATTTGGAGAGTCACGAGGCCCCGAGCGCGGCCCGATCGCTTCCCGCCGACCCCGTAAATCACGACCGAAACAGGCGAGCGGGGCAATTTCAAGCGTTGCACCAGTGATTCCGATACGAGGGACGACTCGGAACCCTGGTCGACCAGAGCTCGCGCGGAGAGCTCAATCCCGAACCGATCGCGTACGCGGATACGGGCGGTGGCAAGGAGCACTGCCACCGGAGTTTCGAGCGGTTGCTGAGCCACATGTGAGGTTTTAGCGACCTCGCCTTCGGAGCACGCGTCGTGGAGGCTCGTATGATGCCGACCGTTGCACGCGACGCACGTCCGCTTCGACTCGCACTCGCTCAGCTTGTGTTTCCCGAGGCAGTTAAGACACAAATTGTTCGTTTCAATATGATGCCTCCGTTCCGCGGCGGTCTTCCCTTTGTACGCGGAGCAAAACATGATAAAATGTCCCTTCTGACACACCGAGCAGCGACCGAGTCTGCTTTCTTGTTTTTTCGCGTGCAGGGCTCTCGCTTGCTGAGCGGATCCCCCGGCTTTCGCCGAAGTCGCGTTTTCCGGTTTCGCCGGCTGCAGAGATTCGAGCGTATGCAGTCGTCGGTCGAGAAATTGTTGCAAGACGGAGTACGACGGCGGCTCCGATGACTCGCTGATAGCGTTCTCCCACTCGCGACGCGAACGCGGGTCGAGAAGGTCCACGACGAGGTGAACGAACAAGTCTTCACTCCGCGAAATCGGCCGCCCGATACTGTCGAGTGAGCCGACGGTGCTCACAACACAATGATATAGCTTTCGCAAATCAGAAACAGACTCACCCTTCAACTTTTGCAGTGAAGTGAACTGAGCGAGGTACGAGCGCACCAGGAGTCGCTTGTTTTCGTAGTAGTCGGTCAGGGTCTTCCACGCGCGGTCGAAGTTCTCATCCGTGGTAGGCAGGCTGCGCACCAGCAGCTCCGCTTCACCCTTTAAGCACGACTTCAAATAATGCAGCTTCTCGACGGAGGTCGTGGAGACATCCTTCCCGATGATCGAATGGAAGAGATCTCGGAAGGCAGGCCACTCTTCATATTTGCCCGAAAAGTGAGGCAGTTGGATCCGTGGCAAGGTCGTACGAGGCGGATGCGAGCTCGGCGAAGACGCGATGATAGCTTCGCCAGCCGCCTCCTCTTTCCTTAGCTCGCGGAGCGAGTCGAGGAACATACCCTTTTGCTCGAGGTACGACTCCTCAGCAAGCGAGGGCACGTCCTGTCTAGCGTAGTCGTCATCCTCCAGGCTCTCCCAGAAGGAGGTGCAGAGCTTGTCATGTTGAGTCTCGAATTTCTTCCAATTCGACTCGAGAGCCTGTAGACGCGCCTCCACCAGACCTATCGTGATATTAGCTGCGCCGGATTTCCGGAGATTCTCGTACGAGCGAGCAATGCGCCCGTAGAGATCTTTTTGAGCGCGGATGATTGACTCCATCTCTTTATTCTTTGTTGCCTTGCCTGACTTCTCCGTGCTCATCTTCTTCCTCAGGCTGTCACTCGAAGTACGAGAAGCTCGCCGAGATTTTCACTCACGCACTTAAAAAATACCGGTCGCGATCCGGCTCGAAGGACCAAAATGTGCGCGAGCGGGAAATTAGGAAGATCGAATTAGCGTAATATATGTACAGTTTATTTACAATATTTACAGTTTAGAGTTCAGTTCCGCGAGCAACAGAAGAATAACCGTGACGACGGAGTATTCTGAATCGATTCCGCGAGCAACGGAAGCGTATCAGCTACGGCAGTTTATTTAGTATGCAAGCGCCGAAGAAGACACAAAAGATCGACCGCGAGCTACGACGAATCTTCGCGAAATCTTTACACTCAGACTAAATTCGACAAAATGCCTAGAAAGAGCTCCGCTCCGGGGTTTTATCTTCTTGTCTCTCTAGAAGATTCCTTACCCCCGGATGCGTTAAAAATTCTCCGCAGCCAATCAGACGTCGACAGCCCTAAGTTAAATTTGTCTAATAACGAGCTGACGGCGGGGTCGACAACCGATCGGCTGTTATTGTCGATAGCTCTCTCTCCTTGTGTCGTTTGTTTACCTCACGCTCGAGGCATCCGAGACCAAGGAGAGAGTCTATGGACAAAAACTATTGATTTTCGTTTCTATTTTCGGAGTCCCGCGAAAACCGGCGAGGATTCCGAGAATTGTGTTCTGCTTTTAAGCGCGGTTCTAAATTATAGCTCTAATTTTATAATTTAATGAACTGCAGTTCTATGCTCGCGTTCTTTATGAATTAGCGCGGACGCCATGCACTGTTCGATTGAAACATTGTTAAAAACAGTTTTTTTTTACTTTCACCAAATTTATACAATATAAGATACTAAAACATAAGTGTTAAAAACAGTTTTTTTTACTTTCACCAAATTTATACAATATAAGGTTTTCTTCTCATTGTCTGAGATCTCGCATCCTGTTGGAATCACAGGTGCTTCACTCGCTCCTGCCGTTCGGTCCACCATTCATGTACCTTTATCACATTCTCCATCGCGCAGTTTCTTACGTGACGATGGCAGCGAAAAGGCCTGACCGCGGTCAGCGTTCGCAGCCTACCGATGTCCTCGTAATCGGCATCGATTGTCTCGATCGTAACATCAAGATCGGACGTGTCCCCGATGAGGTCTCTCAGCCATTTCTTCTTCTCATCTCCCTTCACGTACACAATCGAGACGGAAGAGGAAGCGGAAGCAGAAGCGGAAGCAGAAGCGGAATCTGAAGAAGAATCTTCCTCAACAAGTTTTCCGTACACAGCCTCTCGGATGATGCTCTTAGCGTGACAGTACTCCGTATCGCCGTCGTTCCATCCAAGACCGTGGTGATTCCGCGTCAGCCACCTCGCTTGATTTTTTTCATTCGTCGTCATGATATGCCATACCCTCGGTGGATAAAAAACATGGTGTGTAAGCACGGTCCCTTTTCTCAAGACCGCAACCTCTTTGACTACAAACTTTTCACTAACAATGAATCCCTGTAGATCCACGAATGTTGGTACGTCCGACATAGTTACGATCTCGTGAACGACTGATAAAAAAAAATGAATTTACTCGAATTATATATACATATTCCACTGCAAGATAATGAATAAATAAAGCAGCCTCTTTAACCGCAAACTTGACATGAATTTACTGTCGCTACAGAATCTTGCGCACAATATTAATCTGCGAATTATATATGAATTCCACTGCAAGGTCATGAATAATAAAGCATTCTCTTTAGCCACAAACTTCTTTCCGCAACGATAAATCCTTATAAAATCAGCAAAATCAGCGAATGTCAATACATCTCATGAGCAAATGATAAATAAATTTACTGTCGCTACACAATCTTGCGCACGATGTTAGTCAGCGGATTATATTCCACCACACGGTCGTGAATAATAAGACAGTAGGCCGTTGTATTAGGTTCTATATTGCGTTTACACTCAAACTCTATACGAACATCCACGGTCGCGCTTTTTATCGATTCGTTCTGACGTGAACAATCCATCACCACGAACGGGCCCCATTCCTTGAACAGGGTCAGCGTGAGGAGTACCTCATCGCTTCCGCTTCCGTAATAAGACTTTCGAAATTTCCCATACATGTCATACAGTATAGCGATTCTACGATTATCAAAATCCAAATTCATATCGTCGTAGGGATAAAAATCAGAATTGAGATACAACTTAACATTCGTAAGATTACCGCTGTCAAAAGCGGAGGCATTTTTAAATATGTTGTTAATTCTTCCAGTTTGCAGCGCGAAAATGACGTATCTCGGCTTCTCCAGCTGCGTCGCGGCTTTCACGGCCCACGAATGCTTGACCGTGGTCTGCAGCAGAGGGTACTCATACAGATCCCACGAGCGAAAACCCATGCTCAGATAACGTCCGCTCTCCAACGTTCGCAAAAGGGACAATTTATTTACATCGTTCAACATCACGTGTGGCATTCTCCATTGCAGCTTCGACAAAGTGATCTTTGGATCCTTGTTATGATCCGGCGTCGTCACGATGCAATTAGCGTCGTTCCGCGAACGTATGAGAATAAGTTCGTGTCGCGCGTTTATCACCACGCGCCTATAATCCTCGCAAAAACCGAGAAGCGTGTCAAGAGGTACGCAAAAGTTGAACTCGCCAATTTTGGGTCTCGGTCCAAGGTTCCATCCAGCGTTCTGCAGTTTTTTGCCTCTCTCGGCGGTCAGCGACACGAAATTCTTAATTGAGCTCGTTATTCCAACGTTTCTGTTCTTGTCAATCTCGACGCCATTGAGCTCATATCGAATCTCATCGAACATAAACGCCACGCAGTTGTTATCCATTCGCGTCTCCGAGGTAATTTCCGCAATATCGTCGGAAAGCGTCCCCTCAACGTAGAGAAAACTTTCGCAGGGTAACGTGTACAGATCCTGCTGTTGTATCGGTATGCGTATCTCGTCGCTGTATCCGAGCGTAGTGTTGGCGTACGGATTATACGTGTGAGTTTCAATCTTGACAATGCGCTCGTCAAAAATTGGCTCACCACCGATGCTCAGGATGTCAACCATGACGATTGTTTCGCACAACGAATCCCAAGGATCGCAGAAAAGCAACGTTCTCTACGCTTAGCTCGTTCCTCTTTTTCCACCACCTCTTCCTCTCGCTCCGCGCGCCAAACGATAACGTTGGTGGCTCAACGACAGCGACAGCAGATGCGCTCTTACTTTCTCTCGCGGACAACTCGTTCAGAACGAGCATCTTTCACACACCCATATATCTAACCTCTGCGTCGCACATGCAGTCGAACCGTTATCTCCTCGCCACGAAAATCGATCGGTCGCCCGTTCTGATCCACCACGCGCACCGTTATGTCAGTAACACTCCGCGCGATGATCGGAAGATAAATGATCTGCGTCGGCGTCTCCGACAGTTTATATCCCGGTGGAACGTTCGGCGCAAATTCGTGTATCGTGTGCACCAGCATACCGTTGCTGTAAGCCCCCATGGTAAGATTGCATTCCACGCGAATGATGTTTACGTCCATTATCTTCGTCGGCTCGTCGGACGCGTACCACATGTTCGGCTTGAGTACGCGATTCGTCGAAAAACCTAGCAGAGAACCGATATTGTTCGGTTTGGTAAAGTTTACTCTGTAGGCGCACTTAATCTCACTTCTCATGGTGTTCTCGTTGGCGCGAAGAATTATCGAACGTTCATCCCCCTTCTCTTCCTCGTTATCATATATGTAATCCTGGTCGTCGTCATCCACGCTCGGGTACACGTCGTGCGTAACCGTCGACGGTTCCGCACCGATAAACACCTGTCGCTTGCGGAGAATAGCGGCTCTCAGATATCTGCCTATGGCACGCAGTTCATACGATCCCTCGGGAATCGTAATTGTCTCGTCGTTTTGGTCGAAATAAAATTTATTGTTCGTAGAGTTAACGTTCGGTATCGTGTTGTACGTCTCGAAATTCGCGAGACCCAGCTCGTAATCACCGTCGCTCAGATCCAGGGCGGGAAAATAGCTCGCCGCGAGAACGCTACTTCTCCCGGTCAACGTAAGTGTCAATGACATGACAATGAACGATCGCTTATTCAGGAAAATTGTCTCCAATCGATCTCTCGAAGAAACCGCAGACACAGCTGACCGCAGATACTTCGATCGAACGTCTGATACGAACGATAGTTGTACACGATATTCACCTCGCTTCTGAGATATCGCACAAGTTCCCGCGGTGGACGAAGGTTACCAAAACCGTCGAAGTAAATCGCATTGTTTCCTCTCTTGGCGTAGGCGACCCAGTGCGTGCCCGGACCAGCGGCGTTGTCGAGATTTACAATACCGCTCTCATCGTTACGCACTTTCGTTGGCAGCGCGTCACGCATAAACACGCCTCTGAAGAAAGGTATGCGCAAACGGCGCGCAGAGCGACTCAATTGCTCGTTCGTCGTAAGACCAGACAACGGAAGATCAAGTGCGGTTAGCGTTTCCGTCCACGAGATTTTTTTTTTTTACATCTTAACGACGACGGTTTTCTTCTGATCGTCCTCGCGCCGCCACCGCTACGTTTATACGGCGTGAGATACAATCCACGACCTTCTGTCGCTCGATTGTGACGCTGCAATTCTTCAAGTTGACGTCGAGCAGCCTTGCTGTCGTTCACCGCTTTCGCTACACCGGCCGCTCCACCGATCAAAGATCCGAGCGCTCCCAGCATCGGTAAAAGTGGTAAAAAGCCTCCGCGTTTCGCCGCGGGAAGTACCCTCCTCCTTCTCGTCGTCGTGGTCCTCGTCCTCCTTTTCCTCGTTCCTCGCGCGCTCATACCCATACCTAACCTTGTTTTACTTTCGTGGCAGCCCATATGGCGGTCGCAGCTGCTTTCTCGCCAAGAGTCGAATCACTCGCTGTTACGCGCTTGCGCGCGCTCTCAGCGAGCGCTAGATCAGCAGAGTGTCGATCAACGAGATCGTTGCTTCGCGAATAAGCGATGTCGTGCTCGCGACACGCCGCGTCCAACGGATTTACACCTCGATCTCCGCGCGCTAGCCGCTTCGCGAGACGAGTACCGGGTCCGCAGAACTGATAACCGGGTACATGTAGTTCAAAAGGAAGAGCATTTATCGTCTTGTTTAACAATCCACCGCCGATACCGCTACTGTGCGTTGCGCGCGACATCCAACGCAATCCTTGATGAGTGGCGGTGGACCGTCTATGTGTGACTGATGCCACGATCGATTGTAATGTTCCAGGCACACGCGGCAACTCTGCACCTCAGGATCCGCTCTCAGATGATTCGGTAGTTTGCTCCACAGTCGTTCAACACAATCGGAAAAGTCGCGCAGCAGAACGATCTTCGGCAAGTACTGCAACTGTTCGGCGGTCAGTTGGAAAATATCGTGCTTATCCGTCAACAGGATAAACATCGCGATTGTCGCGCGAATCGATCGGCAATTCACGGTACAAGTGTAAAAAAAAACAGGTGTGCACGCACGCGCGTGATACGGACAAATGAGATTCGTACGACAGCCGCTGACAATAGGAGTGTCAAATCTCGACCGCAAAACGCGAGTGACATCGAACGGAGCGGTTCGAGAAGCGCAACGACACGGCCCGCTGTTACCGAGCGCGATACGCTGCATCATTTGTGGTCCCTCCAATTGCGGCAAGACGAACGTTCTAATGAGTTTGCTAGAGAGTCCAAACGGGGTGCGTTTCGAGAACGTGTACGTGTACTCGAAATCCTTGCAGCAGCCAAAGTATCGATATCTCGAAAAGCTACTCGAATCGATAGACGAGATCGGTTATCATGCGTTCACCGAAAATCGTGACGTCATACCACCGAACGAGGCCCTACCCGATTCGATATTCGTGTTCGACGACGTGATCTGCGACCGACAGGACGCGATCAAAGAATACTTTGCAATGGGTCGACATTCGGATGTCGATTGTTTCTATCTCTGTCAGACGTACGCCAAGATACCGAAACATCTCATACGCGACAACGCAAATCTGCTAATCCTATTCAGACAGGACGGTACCAATTTGAAACACGTGTACAACGATCACGTGAACACCGATATGCCGTATGAAGAATTTTGCGCATTATGTCGCGAATGTTGGCAACGCAAATATGGCTTCCTGGTAATAGACAAAGATAGCGCGCTACGCAACGGCAGATACAGACGTGGCTTCAACGACTTCGCCGTGCTGTAGATCAATCAGTCGGTAACAATGAGCAGCGCAAAAATAACCTCAAAGGACACCGCCGAGCGGGAGAGAACCGCGAAAGAGATCGCCAAGACGCGCGGCTCGATTCGCAGAAAATATAGAGCGTTGAAAACCGGCAAGATAGAGAGCGATATCGCTCTCGAAAGGCAATTCAAGCCGATCATCGATCCACTGAAGCAGATCGCCGAACGTGGAGGCGAGCCCGAGGCTAACGACGACTCAAAAGGTATCGTCGTTAAAAAGAAGCACGAGGATAGTGACGACAATGGAGAAATCGCGCAGGAAACTAAGCTTAAAAAGAAACGATCGAGCACCACGTCAGACATGCTCGCGATTCGTTCCACGCCTCTGGAACCGCGAAGGTTGTCGAGCATCGCTTCGGACACGCTCGCAATTCGATCCAGCACGCCTCTGGAACCGCGAAAATTGTCGCTGAGGGATGAAGACGTCTTCCAATCGCCGCAACCTTCTCTCGAAACTTCCATCAGAGAGGCTCTGCAAACGCCGGAGGGACGGGAGGATTTGCGAAAGAGTAATTTAGGACCCTTGGGAAAGAAATACGTGGACGCTCTTTTCTTCGGCGGGGACACGATCGATCACGTTTACGGCGTGTACTTCACGAACGATGGCCCGATGCTCGGCGACAAACGATTCGAAATGCTCGCGAACGATTCCGTAATCGTGGACGGAGTGACATACAAGGGCACGCCCGGCTTGTACGAATTGATCTTTAAGAGACACCCCGATGACGCAATCTACACCAAGGATGACCTACACAAATATAGAAGTATACTGGTGGCGACGAACGCTCATAAACGCGGTCATAAAGCTGAGAATCCTATCAAGGGTAACAAAGGGCACAAGTACGTAGATATCATCGCTCCACTCGTGACCCGCGCCAGAATCGGCAGCTCTAGAAAGGGCGCCGGCGTGATCAATCTACCGTCGACCATGAGATTGAATCACAACAAGATAGATTACGTTCATTGGGACGATCCCAACGAATTGGTAAATCGTCTTCGTTTGCTCGACGCCTCGCATCGAGCTGGCAACACCGCTCACGACAATGAGATCGTATCGATAATCGAGGAGCTTCGCGAAGCGAGAATAATTATAAATTGAAGCACCACGTCGAACACAACGGCAGTACGATATCGTCTTTGTTTGCTCGACGCCTCGCATCGAGCTGGCAACACCGCTCACGACAATGAGATCGTATCGATAATCGAGGAGCTTCGCCGGAATTGGTTATAAATTGAAGCGCCACGTCGAACACAACGGCAGTACGATTTTCGATGTCGGTGAACAAGTTTGGAATGTCTCTGGATAAAGACGACGGAAAGTCGCGATCATCGTCAATCGGATCTCTACGAAGCTACGTGCGCGACAACGCGCTCTGTCTAAACGACGATTCCTACGACGCGAGGGAGCGCAAGATACGACGTCTAGCCGCACCGGAGGTTGACACCGACGCGACGAACAGGAGCTACGTCGAGCTGGCGCTTCGAGATCTGCGAAACGATATCGAAAAGTTTCGCGAGAACACCGCGAGCTCGCTCTCAACGGTGAAGAACGAAATGGATAAAACCGTGACCGACAAATTGAAGGAATTACGAGATACATTACAAAACGTTCAAAACGACGTCAAAGAATTGAGCGAAAAAACGGTGACGCAAGAATTATTTGACGAGACAGTGAAAAAAATTAAAGACGCCATTCGCAAGCAATCGGAGGACATTCGCAAGCTAACAGAGGACATTCGCAACGCCCGCGAGTTCAAAAAGGTGACGAGCGATCGCGAAGTGGAACAGGCAAGACTAAACGAAATTGTCAGTCTTCTCGACTCTGGCAAGAAGAGCTCTTCTTCCTCGACGTAGAGCGTGATAATGAGCGTCGAGAAACGAAAACTCGTGAAGGAACTGCACGCGCCGGCTCGAAAAAACTTTCCACGGCGTCGCGTCGTAGTGCGCGGCTATGACGATCTGTGGCAGGCCGACGTGGTGGAGATGCGTCCCTATGCGCGGCAAAACAAAGGCTACAACTACATATTAACGGTCATCGACGTGCTGAGCAAATTTGCATGGGCGTTACCGCTCAAGAGTAAGAGTGGAAAGGAGATGGCCGCGGCGCTGTCCAAGATATTTCGCGAGAGCACACGATTCCCGAAAAATCTGCAAACGGACGAAGGAAAGGAGTTCTACAACACCGACGTACGTGAGATTCTAAAAAAACGCGACGTCAATCATTACTCAACGTACTCAGTGATGAAAGCGTCAGTAGTGGAGAGATTCAATCGCACACTCAAAGAGAACATGTGGAAACTCTTCACGCTTAACGGAACGTACGAATGGGTCAACGCATTACCGAGTCTGCTGTCGAATTACAACCACCATCGGCATCGAACGATCGGAATGCGACCAGTGGACGTGACACCCGCTGTCGCCGAGAGACTTCTATCCACGGTGTACAGTCGCACGAAGATCGCCGGCCCGGCGAAATTCAAAGTAAACGATCCGGTACGCATAAGCAAATTCAAGACGATATTTATTTATTTATTTTATTTATTTATATTCGAGAAGGGCTACACTCCAAACTGGACCACCGAGATCTTTCGCGTCGCCAAGGTACAACGGACCAATCCTGTGACGTATCTGCTAAAAGATTACCGTGGAGAAACGATAGCCGGAGGATTCTACGAGTACGAGTTGCTCCGAGTATCCAATCCCGATGTCTACCTCGTGGAAAAAGTGCTGCGCAAACGGGGTAACCAAGTATACGTGAAATGGTTGGGAATGGACAGTTCGCACAATTCCTGGATAAATAAGACAGCTGTATTATAATATATTTTATACTGTTATATATATATTTTTTTTATAGAAATAAAATCGTGTACATATTGCGATATACAAATATTCTTTTTTTCTCTCTCACTTGCGCCGATATATTATACATGCATTTTTTCAAAACTAATTCCTGCCTTTATGTAATAAGCGCAAGAAACAATACCGCACTCCATTTATTCTTACATTATGTTAATGTTATATAAATCTTTTTTTGGCAAAAATTCTACAATTCTATAAAATGTCACATTTATGAAAAATATATAATGTACATTCTGCGCATTCGACTGTTGTTACACGCGAGACAACGAGACAAAATAACCCCTTGGAAACATAAAACCATCTCGCTGGGGTACAAATGTCGATTGTGAAAAAACAAATTTTGCCACAAAAGACGTTTGTACCCCAGGGAAATGATTTTATTAAAATTTATTGAGACAAATTAGACTCGGGAAACATTCACCAAAGAAAAAAAATAAAAAAAAGTTCCTAATTCGATGTAATCGCTAAGCCATAAGGACTGAGCGAATTGCAATACGTCATGTATCTTTTGTAACGCGAAGACCATGACGCATGCGTTTTTTTAAAATTGCAATAGTGTATGACGTAACGCTTCTTATCGTACACAGTCGCATAGAGCTTGAGAAAAAACAAATAAAAATAAAAAAATTCATGATTAAAGATGAAAGCTACACCACGCTTTATCTAAAAAAAAAATACCTTCTTTGGTTCTTTGTCTTCCGAGCCTATCTCAACATTTTTTTGTTACAACACATTTTTTTCTATATTACAACGCATTAAAAAATTCTTCCACCAAGGATTAATAAAAAAAATATGCTATGATAAAGAGAAAAAAACAAAAAAGAAATTAATAAAAAAAACTAATGTGATAATAAAACAAACAATGAAAATATATATTATATGTATATAAGAAAGTATCTCGCGCGTTTATTCTTTGCGCGATCCCCCTCCATTTTCCCTCACTGATATTCCGTAATGTCCCCACGGTAGAGTGTCGAAAGAATCGGGTTCAACGCATCGTTTATCGTCGTAGGGACTAAGAGCTAGCTTCAACTCGGACACCGTGTACACCTCGTGCAGCTTCGAGCGCAAGCACGACTGACGTCGCGACTGCTCCGTCAAGTTGAACAGACACCGCTTGTAATCGTCGAACGTTATCATTCTCGCAACCACGTTCCTCTTTACACCCTTTATCCTCTTAGTGTCGTCTTTACCAATCACCTTCAGAGCGTACATCTTCGCTCTGAGCCCTACGAACTCAGTCATTATCGCACCGTTGTTTTCATCTTTCATCAGACCGGGTATTTTCTTGTTCGCGCGCGGCATACCGTACACATTGCCCTCGGGATAGTCACTCGTATCAAATCTCGCGATATCACGCATGATATTCTCGTACGCATCGTTGCATTGTAGATGATATATCAAGCTATCGGTGTCCGTGTACATTAGTTTACACCTATCGCGATACAACGGTACCATATAATTGTAATGAAAATCATACACGAGCATCTTAGATATCTCTAGAATGCACATGCCCACGTAGATCGGCTTGTTGTATTTCACCTCGAGCCTGCGTAGCTCGACGGCCATCAAATCCTCCGAGAAAACGCTTCTACTGTGAAAATTCGGCTTAGCGATCATTGTCTCAGCACCGTATAACCCGTCCCAGCGGGTGACGAGACGCACATCGACATGCTCGCGCACGTTCTCCATTGTTTTCCCGAATACCGCGTTGTTCATTAATTTGTACATATTTCTCTCAAACTCGTTATTCGCGAGAGTTCTAAATAACGTGTTAAGCTCTATATAACTGCTAAGCCACCGAGATTGCGCGAATTGCAACACACGATAAATCTTCGTTACGCGCAACCCGTATTGCACGCATTGCTGCAAATTTCGATAATGCACCACGTAACGCGACTTGTCATAGAGAGTGGCCAGAAGTTTCTCGTACCGTTTTTCTGGAGGCTTTTCTCGCGTCGGGCAGAACGGAAGATCCGCGTGAGCGTCGTGGAGCTCCCGCGGATACGCGAGGTCAACCTCTAGGATGTAACCGATAGACGAGTCCGACGTCACGGACATAACGTTAAAACTCTCGGGATCGTCAAGCCATCGAAAGTCCGCGTAGGGTAAGGGCTCGCACATCGCCCAGCCGTACAGATTGTTCACGTCAAAATACATAAGGTACGTCGACGGTTCTGACCAATCGTACGACGACATGTACAGGTTGTTGGCTCGCGCGTATCTGTGCGAGCATTGGCTAAGACCGCCGCGAATACCGCGCTCCACGAACAGCAACATATCAATATCGGTAAGCAGTTCAAATCGAACACCCGTGTGCTTCAACATAGCATCCCACGTGTATCCCGGTAGAGTATAATAATGCGCGGGATCCAATCCGTAACTGTCGACGCAGTTGTTGCGAAAATTTTCGAAAATATCCGCCAGAAGCAATACATCCGTCTTAAGATACAGGTCGCTATACTCGCCGAGATTATTTACGCGAAAACAACGCCAAACGTTCAACGCGTGCTCATAATCGCTCTCGCTCGCGACGTCGCCGGACAGCGAACTAAAGAAGAGCACGCGCGGTGGCAGCTCGGTCTCCGACAGTTTATCCACGCTATCGACATACTCGTACGGAAATACGCCCTTTCGCGTGAGCAAATCGAAATCTTCCTCGCTAATATCCCAAAACTCAGACCGCGTAATCCTCAACCTGGACTTGTCGAGATACGACACTAATTTCTCAAGACTAGTGCCAAGAAACCTAAAGGAATCCACGAATCGTAATTTAACACGATTTCCCCAACAATCGTGCTTCTCCTCTTTAACGTTCTTCGTGAACGATATATACGTTTCCTTGTTGATCGGTAGCAAGTCGACACGACCCTCGAAACTATTGGCTATGTCTTTTATAATAAAATGGGCGTCGTAACCCGACAAATTGTGAAAAAAAACAGGTATGACAAACGAATCTTTGTAATTTAAATTACAAGACAAATGTGCGGGACCTCTGTACCGACCGGTCAAATGACAGTGATCGCGCACACGATAATCATCCTGTTGAAATAATCGACCGCATATGTGACAACGCGTCGCGTTAAAAAATTCGCTTCTCTCTTCCAACGTGAGCTCCGCCATGATCACGTTTCTAGTGAGTATCGTTCTCACACGATGCGCAATATCGTTGAGCTCATTCACGAACCACGACACGCAATCCTCGCCGCGTCGCGATCTGTACATGGATAAATTTTGATTGTACGAGCAACACAGATAATAACCGACGCTGAACGGTCTGTGATGCTGATATATATGAGTCGCGTTGAGTGTCGCTTGATGATCCGCTTCATCCCTCTTCTCCAGCACGCATTCCAGGTCAGCGTACACCACGAAGGAGAGTCGCTCTTTCCTGATCTGATTTTGAAAAAACAGGAACTTCTCGTCGTCGCTCGGAAGAAGAATGGCGCAGTCGTTCATCTTTCCGCAGTCCACACCGTGAGCGATCAATCTCTCAGTCGTACCGAAGTAGTGCAGACAGCTGAAAGATAAAAAAAAACAGTATACTCTGGTCCGTCATATTTTTTTATCTTTTTTTTTTTATACATACCGATCACATATATGCTTCATCGAATTATTAGAGCTCAGCTGTGACGACACCAATCGAGAGAGATTCCTTATCCACGCGTAATGACCAACATTAACGCCGGGTCGCTCATCCTTCAGGTACAACAAATTGACGTGACAATCTCTCTTATTATCGGTGAGACGCAGAGGAACAATCACTTCCTTCCGCACGTTCTTCCTCTTCCTATTCGTCCTCGCCTCTCCCTCGCGAACGGTGAACACGTTTACGGATATATCGTTGAGACGTTCGAATTTGGTGATACACCTCAGAGCCATGGGAAACTCGATTCCGTCAAAATTCAATATCGTCGAATAAGGAGGATACTCGTACCATCTTGCCGGATTTTTCGAAACGGGATACAACGCGGCGACGATCGACCGAGCGAAACACGCGTTGTCCATCCTCTTCACGTCGACCACCGATCGCGTATGTTTTATCCACGATGGAATCTCCATCCAGCATCCCGCGCACATAGGATTGCACTTGTTGATATTCACCATTAAATTTGCTATACGCGACAACGCCCATCCGCTGTCCCGTTCCTGAAACTCTTCGAGAGCCGTTAGAGTTACGTCCATCACGCGCCTATCGTACCATTCTAACAGATCTGACGTGGGAAGAAGCATATAGTTGCTCGTAGCGATACTCTTGACCGCGGTTTCACCACTCGTGATGACAAATTCTCCATTAAAAAGAGTGTTGACCTTGAGACAACCATGTCTCTCGAGATTATCGCGCACATGACCGAGCACCGTGTCTCTCGCCTCCTCGAGAAACCGTCGAGGCTCGATGTGATCCTGATTTATCACCACACCGGTCAGGACGCGTCTATCGAAGGCCGTATCGATCTCCGCCCACGAAAATCCTCTCGACGTCGACGCCGACGTCGACGCCGACGCTGACGCTGACGACGACGGCACTGACGAAGACGTGGATGGTTCATCGAGACCGGCACCCACGTGCGCGAAAAAACGTCGACACAGACGATTCCTGACTCCCAGTAATATCGCAATTCGACAGGCCAAAGAATTGATCTCTCCAGTAAACGTCGTCATTCGAGATCGTCCACGACATTCCTCGCGCATTATCTCTAGAAGCGCGTCACAACGTCGCGACCATGCGCGATACGAATCTACCGAGTCGACGCTCGTCTCGCGTTCGAGAAGATCGAGATACTCTTGCTTTTCACGCTCCTCCATATTCTGTCTCTCTCTCTCTCTTTTATCGCAACCACACGGCGTAATTGCTCGAGGGTATTTCAAATTTTAACCTATCACAAATATCGCGACGATACTCCACCCGACTCTTACCGTTTACCCCCCTTTTCGTGATACGTCTCGGAATTGTACGATAGTAACGCACCGCTCTAAAACTGTACGCGATCACCGTTTGAATCCACACTTTCTCATGCGCATCCAGAATTCCAATTTCCCTTCGCAAATGATACGTCGGCAGATTCCATCGACGTTGCTCCTTCACCACGTGGCTCCCTAAATCTTCATTTACGTCATACAAATTGTCAGACCGATCGGACTTCCGTGAAACATCGCTATGAGTGCTATCTGTCGTCGACGTCGATAGCGTCTCGTAGCAATACAGATCACAATCACTGTCACGTTCCTTGCACTCACAATCAGAATTCTTCTCGGAACTCGAGAGATATGTAACTGCGTTGGCATTATCACTACCGCTCACGTTGGACGCGATTTCTTCATACTTTTCCATTTTCTCGACATTTTTTTTTCTTTTTTTCACAATCTTTGAACGCGAAAAGCAAAAAGAACAACGCTGCACCGCGCGTAGGTATATTACGATATGCAAGCGGCATCGGAAACGAACACGTTTATATATACCTACCTGTTTGTATACCTAGCGTAGAACGCGAATATAAAAAAGACTGCAATGAGATAATGCTGAACGCGAATCTAAAAACAAACTGCGATGGATAATTTGCGGTTACCGACTTATGCCCTCCAGCGACGTACAATCTGATAAAAAATCACGCATTCGTCATGTCGTGAGCAACATGCGATAACCTTGATCGATTGCGTAATAACACGTGTATGCAAGATGTGAGGGTTAGCATATCGGAGAGAGAGAAAGAGACGAGGCGCAAGGTAGGAAGTCAGCGTCTTGCGTAACGCGACCAGTCTCACGCGGTACGCGTACCGGGGGAGACGTTTTTTGGAGGAGGCCCGCGGGCGGTCGGAGTGGTGGGTCGGTCGACCCCCACCCGACGGGGATTTCATTCTCACACGGGAACTATCTCCAGGCGGGGGTGGTGCGGTTGGAGGGGGGAAGCGTGTGGTCACAGCAGCGCACAACAGATGGTGCTGCTGTACACGCTTCCCGTCCCACCGCACCTGCCCCGTTTGGAGGTAGTTCCCGCGCGAGGTGAATCCCGTCTCTCCCTCCTACTGTGATCTATCCATCTTTTATTTTCCCATCTAATAGGCATAACTTTTTTCGGCGCGATTTCATCTATCGTTTCCATTGTAACGATGCACCCCGGAAATTGCATCGTCCCGACAGGATAACCGTTGAAGCCGCCCGGACGATCATCCGCCGAGCGAGAAAATCCAAGGTAGCGATAAACAATTGTAAACGCGTTAACGAACTCGCCGAGTCAACGGGCAAATAAGACCAAGCGCCGAGCGAACCCGACGCCCGCCGAATCAAGCCAAACGCGTAAAAACTAAGGCCCTCGACCGCAAAACATCTTCGGCAATGCGCGTGCGCACTACCCCCGCCGCTTAAAAATTACGGAACCGGGGTATAAATAGTCGGCAATTTTATAGCAATTTAGATTCCATCCCGAGCTTCCAAACCGTCCGGATCCATTTCAGAAAGCTAACAAGCCGAGGTAGAGTGTTTCTCTGTTTCCATCGAGCGAGTTTCGGTGGAACCTCATCCCGACTAAAGCCTATTCTACAATTGCGTAAACGTAGGGTTGTAGGAGTAGGAGTAGTAGTAGTCGTGGATGTTGTACAACGGATCAATCTACAATAGAGTAAAGATACGTTGTAAACTTGATTACAGCAACCTGCAATCAGAGTGCAGTTTTGTGTTTCAAAACTTAGAGCAGTACTTTCTTCGTGTTCCATGATGAAAACGATGAAAACCAAAAACATACTACAATAAAAAGAATAATTTCCAACTTGAGATCTTGAGAGTTGTTTTCACGTGTATCTCGACACAGCACTCTGATTGGTTGGCTCTTACGTTCACATCTGTTGTAGTCGTGAAAGATGAAGTTCAACCATCTTCCACAACACGCTCTACAACCGGAAGTACCGCTTTACAACGACGCCTACTACACTCTTACAACCACTTACGACCACGCTTACGCAATTGTAGAATAGCCTTAAGATCGAAAGAGAGTCAAGGCGGAGTGATCCTCCGTTTTCCTCGAGAGCGTCTCGGCCTCTTTTTTCGATCGTCCCCATGATCCTTACAATTAGATATATCTCTCGTGTGGAGATATATCTGTCACCCGCCGAAACACATCATATTTTCGCGTCTAGCCCGCGCGCCGGAAAATCGATAGACTATAAATAGCCTGACACATATTTAATTCCGCGAAGCACTTGTAAATACGGCGTCGGCCGCCCGTGAGTCGTTTCGCGATTGTAATATACACGTCGATATCCTGTAATTCTACGAACCGCGTTAAATTCTTTCTTCGCGGCCGATTAGCATAATTACCAGATTCAATAGTCGGTGGTAATTATAAATGCGAATACGTTTAGCGAGTTAAGTAATAATCAGCGCCGAATCGAATACGGTATAACAATTTTAAATGCGAAACACGTTAGTTATTCCGGAGCTAGTCAGATAGTGATAATAAACTAACACGTTAGTTGTTCCGAATCTCTAGTCAGGTAGTAATAATAAACAGCGAGTTTGATTTTGTATAACCGTATATCCTAGCGAACTTAATATTGTATAAGCGTTCATGTTAGCGATTTAAGGTAGATGTATATATGTATATGTTAAAATTTCTAGTTCACTTATAATAAAAATTCGAATTTAATTTGTTGTAAATCCAAAATTGAGTGCTTTTCCCTCCGCGCCTACTCCGACCCTGAACCGCCGCGAGCTAGTCCGTGCTCGGAAAGTAGGTTTGTTTTACCATTATACCGTTTATCACACTATTTGCCAGTAAATCTACATTATTATTACATTCAATATTGTCTTTCAGTTTGTCATCTAATAAGAGTTTAAATCGCTCCTCATCAAAGTTACTATAGTCTCTTTTATAATATATAATAGTATTTCCGTTTTCTTTGTCATTTGTTGTACTAACATCGACTTTTATTATACTATGGTCTGTGATTTTTGGTCTGTGTGTTTGTAGCACGTCGATCTCAATAGAAAAATTTGAAAATACAAAATCAATGACAGTCTTCGAATTCCTTTCACACCTTGTTGGTTTTTGCACGTATTGTTTCAATCCTAGACTTCCCATTTCTCTGCTAAGCCTTTCCGTGTAATTATTTCTTTTACTCATATCAATGTTCATATCCCCTAATATGATTAAATGTATTTTATCAATTAATCTTTCACAATGATTTACAATTAATTCAATAAATTTACCGTCACTTGTGCTTGGTGAATGGTACGTATTACCGATTATAATATTCTCACCTTCACCCATGTTAACCTGTATTACATTTAGCCACATAACTTGTTTGTTATCACTATCATTATCCTCTATACTTTCTATTATTCTATAATCTAATCCTTTTTTAATGTAAGTTAAGACTCCACCGGTTCTCCGACTTTTTTTGGTATTTGTTCTAACTATATTATAATTTTTAAAACTAATTTCCACATCACCTACTTCTTCGTGTACATGCGTTTCTGTTAGGCATAAAATTTTTGGTCTGATTTCATTAGCTAATTTTTCAATTTCGTCTTTGTGTACTAGAAAACCCTGTGCATTAAGTAATAATATGTCTGTTCTCATCAAACTTCGTTGTTTGTCTCTTCCTATTTTCAGCTTACTTTGCTCCAATTGCTAACTATCATAATATATAATACCTCTCTGCATTTTATTAACAATTCTTTTATACGATTCACATTCTCTATTAGTTATTTCATGATTAATATCTATACCTGTCAATTTGAACTCTTTAACCATCGAGATGCAGTTGGCACATTTATTGTCTTGCAATCGGCATTCTTTTTCATTATAATTTCCCGCGCATTTTCTACATGTTACATTATTTCTACATTCTAAAGCATAGTGGCCATAACCCCAACATTTATAACACCTTATTACACTTACATAGTCGAACACTCTACATTTTTTCCATCCTATTTTTACTCTCTGTAGCTCTACCATTATTTTATGTGTCTTTGGATCTACTTCTAATATCATAGATCCTTCTTTCCCAGCTTTTTGTATCTTTTTTATTACTTTAATTTCTATGTTTTCATTATCACTGTATAACTCATTCTGCTTTACTATCTTTTTAACAAAGTCCATTTCCACCATCTCATTTAAATTTTCTTCTATATCGATTATTTTAATTTTAGGTAGCTTTTTGTTTACCGTTTTAATTTTGTATTGATCACCTATTTGTTTTTCTAATTCCGCAGTTAATTTGTCTTTATCGCTCCTCTTTTCACATTCTACAATAATAGTTCCCCCTTAGCCGTTTCGCACACGATCTACACCAATTCCCAAGCTCATTACATCTACTTTATCTTTAATCTGATTTAGAGTCGCTTTATTTGATTGTACTTTCTTTGGCTTAACTACAACTCTTTCTACATTTACTTTTCTAGCAATTTGCGCATATGATTCAACATTGTTTTTTTCTTTACAATTTGTACCTTTGCTATTCTTAAATTTAATTTCATGTTGCACGTGACTTTTTTATATTATTTGTTCGAACATTTCTCTCATCCTATTAATCTGCTCCTTTACTTCTCTATTTTGATTTTCTATTTCTATCGCAATAATATTCTTAATCTCACTAACTATTTCAGCCTTACATTCTCTTACTTGTTGTACTATTATCTCTTTTATAGTGTGGTCATTTCTATCATCTCTAACTTTATTAATATTATCAAATTTACCTAGGATTTCATTAAATTTATCATCTAAATTTGACTCGCTCGCTCCTTTATTACTTTTATCACTATTTACTAATTTCACATTCGTTGTTACCTTTGTTCTACTGTTAACAGATTCATTCTTTTTTTCTTTTATCTCTCCATCACACTTAACCATCTCCTTACTACTATTACAAACTTTATGTAAAGATGCGCAACTCTTGTGAAAGATCTTCATACATTTTTGGCATTAATATATCGTCGTACATATTGCCTTCTTACAGTATTTACATGTATTTCGCTCTACCTCAACATTCTCCGTCATTCTACCTTACCAATTAAATTCTTCTAATTATATTATCTCCCGTCCGTCAGTGCACGCTTGCTCCAGTCTGTCGCGCCAGTTTATACGGCAATGCTCGCTTATTCAGCCTCTCTGCATCCCGCCTCTGCCTCCACGAAGCCCGCGCCGCTACTCCCCCACTTCTCCACGCCTGCGCACTCGACAGTGTCTCCCGGTAAATAATCCGTCTCGGTCAAATAAATACCAGAAAATCAACGGTAACCTCAGAAAATCTCCTCAGGAAGATGTTCAGCAGGATCACGCATCCGAATGTCGGACAGTCAAGCAAAATTAGCCCTTGACACTACGCCACTAAAAGAAAGAGGCCCCACAGGGCAAACGGCAGCAGAAACCAGTGCACAAGACAGAGCGATAATAGACACGTCTGATAAAACTCACCATCTTTGAGAGAGAGGCAGAGAGAGACAGAGAGAGACAGAGAGAGAGACAGAGAGAGAGACAGAAAGAGAGATAGAGGGAGACAGAGAGAGAGACAGAGAGAGAGACAGAGAGAGACAGAGAGAGAGACAGAGAGAGAGACAGAGAGAGAAACAGAGAGAGACAGAGAAAGACAGAGAGAGACAGAGAGAGAGACAGATGATGATGATGATGAAAGCCGTTTATTAGCTACAGTAGATACATTGATAATACATAATAATACATAAATACATATAATACAATTACAATTACCTACTATCATTAACACTACTAATTATATTTCCACTACGCATTTGCTTCTCTCTCTTTCGTTATTATATACCGTGTTAACTTATTTCTAAAACTTTGTATTTTTTCTTCATTTTTTATCTCTATTGGTAACGCATTATACATTTTCAATCCTTCACAGAATAACATTTTTTGTTCCTCACTAGTCTTACACCTATCGATATATATATTACCCACTTGTCTAGTACCAACTCCTCCTACATGCTGTACTACTTCTATTTTATTCCGAAAATATTTCGGACACAAACCTTTCATAATTTTATACACCAATATACAAACATTATATTCTATTCCTTTTTTAGTTGACATAAAATGCAATGCCTCCAACATATCAACAATTTTTACTCTTCTGTTGCACTTGAGAATAATTCTCATGCCTTGATTCTGTAATTTCTGCAAATGTTGCACATTTTTTTTACTAACACCCACCAAAATTGACCCACAATAATCAAACAATGGAGCAATTATTGCTTTATAAACTATACATCTCATATACGCCGATATATCCTTACAAATTCTTCGCATAACACCTAACTTCGCTCCCACTTTTTTACTTATACAGGGTGATCCAGGTCACCTGGAGGAGCCGGCACATACGTGTTCCTCATGAAAAACTGAGTCGAAAATGTCAATAGCAAATTGTTGTGAGGTCAATAGTTTTTAAATGGTAAGCCTTTGAAACTGTCCAACCACAGGGCGTACAGTTCGCGCCATCAAGTGCGGCGCAACCAAGCGGCCGGCCGGGCGCTTTGACGGGTACCGTCCCAGCGCGGCGCTCAGACGGGCACGGTGTCGAACGACAAAAGATTCCGTGAAATATTTATTAATATCTACTGCTATAAATTCAGTACAATTTAATTGATAAGAAGTAATGTCAATTGCAAATTCGAAAAAACATTATTTATATCAGTAAAAAGTATGTGCTGTTAAAATACATTTTATGTATTGTCACGCTATTTTTGTGAAACAGCGGATCAAAAGGGAGAGCGGGATGTTAGGCCTCTCTAAAGCGGGGTCCCTCGTACCCGGAAGGCAATCGATCGGTCGCGAAAAATTTTGTTGGGCGCCAGACACGTACGACGACGCGTGACCGAATCGCGAAACAATAACCGATACTCGCGAAAATCGATAAGATCGAGGATACCTTAGGTACAAGGGGCTGGCTAGCTCACCTAACGGTGGAGGGGCAGGGTGAATGCCGGGCAGCGCTCAAGGGATCGGGGTGACGGGTGAACAAGTCGCACGAGAGTCGCCAATTTAATAGTGAACAATCTTTATTCCGAACGCAGTGTATAAATAATCAGTAACAGAACTTGTTTGAGGGATTGACAATAAAAGAATTAACGTTTATTTAAGAGTTATCGGAGAGAGAATACTATTGGCTGGTTAATTAATTGGCAAAAGAAGGAATAATGGCGTATTTTACTAGTTAACGTCGAGGGAATAATATGACAGTTGCTTCGGTGAGATTAGAAAGGCGTCGGAGAAAGACTAAGAGTGACGATTACAATAACGACAGCGATAATTACAAACCGACAGCAACGCGCGGAAAGTAATACAAGACATAATACAGAATATGCAGATCACGACAACGAAATTATTCAAGCACGCCGATGGCGAGGCTATCGCGACAATGAATACGGCGGACCATACGCGAGATAAATTCTAATTTCGCCGATGGCGAAATACAACCGAAAACTAAGGCGCGGAGCCACGCGGCTCGCTAAATGTAACTAAATACGACAGCTAATACGGAATCTAGTACGAAAGAAAATACGAGAGATAATGGTTGGGTGTTACGCAACCCCCCCCCTTGGGGGAGGGAGGGGAGGTACTCTATATTGTAGCGCTTGCCAAAAGAAGTTCAGTGGTGGTACTCTCCCTTGTTAACTCTCACCCGTTAGACCCCCAAGGAGGAAAATGTAAAATAATTTATAATCATAAATATTTAATCATTTTTTAACCCTCTACGGGTAGTGATTAAAAGTATATGTGGGGGGGAGGCCTTTGCCCACCCCTCCCGCCCTCCTCCAAACCGTGTGGAACCCGCCCGCTGTCCACGTACGTATTTTGTAAGTTGTAAAGCGAAGCCCCCCCGAACCTCCCTGGACTCCCTTTCGGGGGGCTTAGCCCTTCTGGAGCCCCCATTGGGAGTTTCGCTTACACGTACTACATGATAAGTTGTAAAGCGAGATCCTGGTGAAGCTCCCAAGGGGGGTCCAGGGGGGCGGAGACCCCCGAAGCCCCCGGCCAGGGGGGTTCGGGGGGGGGGCGGAGCCCCCCCGACTTTGATATAACACATTTCTATTGCAAAAGCAACATCTATTACGAAAACAAGACTTAATCTGGTAGAAAAAAATGTGAAACAGGCGCTGGCAGGAAGGGTGGTTGTGGAGAGAGGGGCAACGCCCTACCTTGCGTAGGGGTCTTGCTAATCTTTTCTGTATCTATTTTTAGTATATTGTAGACTCATCTATTTAGTAAGGCGAAGATTTAATAGATATATAAATTCTATACGTCAAGTGAATGGAACGTCTTACCTTGCGTACGGGGCCTCGCTAATCTTTTTAGTATAAATATTTTTAGTATATTGTAGGCTCATCTATTTAGTAAGGCGAAGATTTAATAGATATACAGATCTTACATGTAGGGTGAATTGAACGTCCTACCTTGCGTACGGGGCCTCGCTAATCTTTTCAGTATCAATATTTTTAGTATATGGTAGACTCATCTATTTAGTAAGGTGAAGATTTAATAGATATACAGATCTTACATGTCGGGTGAATGGAACGTCCTACCTTGCGTACGGGTCCTACCTTGCGTACGCACACCAATGCAAGCCCCCCCCCCGCAGGGGGGCGGAACCTACTGCATCCACGCACGCACTTCTCCACCCACACAACAATCGGGTTGAGTTAGGTCAGTTTTTTTTTAAGTGGAGCCCCCCGCATATACACAAGGGGTCAGGGTGCAGGATAAAAGGGCGGCGAAGCCCCCCCCCCCGCATATACTTTTAATTACTACCCGTAGAGGGTTAAAAAGTGATTAAATGTGCATATATTTATTTTTTTTTTTTTAGATTATTTTACATTTTCCCCCTTGGGGGTCTAACGGATGAGAGTTAACAAGGGAGAGTACCACCACTGAACTTCCCTTGTCAAGCGCTATAATATAGGGTACCTCCCCCCTCCCCCCCGGGGGGGGGGGGTTTGCGTTACCTTAACCGCGAGAAATCCGGAAGTATACGGAATAGCACAGATCGCGACAACGAAGATAATATCGCGAGATATCACAAGAATATCGCGACCGCCGATACAGCGACTAATGCACGAAATACGCTATAATTACGCCGCTCGCGAAATATAATCGACAACTGATACGCGGCCCTACGCCGCTCGCGAAATATAATCGGGATTCATCCGACAACTTAAACTAATACGAAACGTGCGCGACAAACACACGGCCCTCACGCGAGTCGAATCGGGTGCGAACGTGAATACTCGCCGTCGCAACACGTTATCACTCGCGTTTCGCGTACCCCGATATCCGGGGGCTCTCCGGCGCTTCCTCGACCGTAGATCTCCAGAGGCTCGTTCCCTGATACCTAACGCCTACGACAACCGCTTTCGGGGCCCCTCGCGCTTGGTGTCGACCGCCCACCAAACCAAAAATTAAGTCGAAAAGACTCTAAGCGACAACCCCAGGCAATAGGGTTCGATCGCAACTTGATCGACTACGAAACGCGAAAATTGCGGGTCGACCACAGAGCGGGAGCGCGACCCCTCGCAGTCCGTTCGTGGCGCACAGAATATCTCACGGGCGACCTCACAGATACGCTGCTCCCCGTGGATGGTCCTCGCCGGCACGGTCTCCTCGCTCGGTCGGGTCGGCTGCGGCTCGAAATTCCGCTAACGGGCCGGGATTCCACCTCACAAACGCACGGTGACACGACAGCGCGAAACGTGTACTCAGCTCGGCGGACAGCGCAGAAGAGGAAGAGCGACGTCGCACTCGATCGCGAGTCGAACTCTTCGCCCCCACGCGGGGGTTGCGCGACCGCATTGCGCGCCGGCACGGCCGTCATCGACGTCGCGCGTGATCCCTTCGATCCGCGCAACGCAACGCCGTAGATCGGAGGGGCGCCTTGCACCCTCGCTATATTTTTCCGGGTCCGTCTCGCCCTCGTTTTCCTCCGGGGGAGGGGACCGCCTCGTTGTTGGCTCCGGCCGCCGATACTCCATCTCTGGATCCGGCAACTCAGCCCATTAGTGTCCGCGGCTCGTGATTCCTCGGGCTCGGGGCGCCGTGCGTCCTCGCGACGATACCCGTGACCGCCCCTGCTAGGCTCACGTGGAGCTCCTCATCCTCCGATCGCCGCCTCGTGCTTCGCCTCGCCGGGCCGCCCCTCTCGAGCCTCTAACGGGTGGGCCGCAAATTCTCGCCGACAGCTTATCCTCGGTGCTGCGTCCTCCTCTTCAATCGGTGGGGCGCCGCTCATAAAAGTAATCACAATAAAATAAATAACAATTCCTAACATTTTAACTAATGTCCCTTGGAGATCTCGATGCTCGTTGCACTCCCGGCCCGTCATTGGGCGCGAACCCCGCGCCTTGTGACGGCGGCGGGGACGCTGCCACGCGCGGCGGTGCCGCAACGTCACAGTATAAACAAATTAATTAATAAATAAAATAAGTTTTAATTCAATTATCCATCAAATTATCAATCAAATAATATTAAATACATTATCGTGTATCGACATCTTAATTTGTTTGCGAACTGACTGACGGAACTCGACCATGCGGATTTTGCGACCTTTTAATTCTTGACGAGGATGTAACCGAGATTTTGTACCGCATGTATTAATTTTTTATGTTTTTGTTGCGCTGAGGAGGGTCCAAACCAGGGACCGAAACGTTCGGGCATATTGTATATGAGAAATATAATGTAATTGTCGCTTTAAGATCGGCGTTTCTGGCTCTCATTTGCCTTGTCATTATTAATTTTTTTTTATTAAATACATTAGTCGACAAAGTTTTACAAACTTTTTTTCGAAAAGTTTTTTCACAAATATTAGTAATAATTACTTAATTAATATTGGAAAAAAAATTACATTTAAAATTCGCATTTGATATAAATAAATATCTTAGATTAAAAAAATAAAATAAACAAACTTCCGATTTACGAGTGAGAGGAAAGGGAAGTATTACAGTGAAGGAATCGAAGTAAGCGAGTAATAAGCCGAATTGTTACTACAAATTATATTTTAAATATTATTAAAATAAGTGTTCAAAATGGCCACCTTCCATTTCATGACAAAGCTGAGCACGTCTAATAAAATTCTCTCTTGGTCGTTGTATCATTTCAGGCGTGATAGTTGCAAACGCTTCATCAATGCGATCACTTAATTCCTCGACAGTATTTATGGGCATGCGATACACGTAGTCCTTTATCGTCCCCCACAAGGAAAAGTCAAGTGGAGTTACATCTGGTAATCTCGCTGGCCACGCTCGAGGACCTCCGCGGCCAATCCACATATTAGGATATTTTCTGTTTAAAATGTCCCGTGAGCACCTTGCATAGTGTGAAGGAGCTTCGTCGTGCTGAAACCACATAACACGTCGCTCCTCCAATGATATATCCTCAAGTAATTCGGGCAATTCTTCGGAGAGGAAATCACTATAAATTGCGCCGTCAACTCTCGCAGGAAGTTGGAATGGTCCGATCTGCATATACAATTATATTCTATTGTTGTTCTACTTTTTTGCATACCTTCTTACTCACTAATTATTCTGCAATTATTTTTTAAAATATCTAACGTTATACACGAAATGTGGAAATATAAACGCGACTATAGTAGTAGTAATAGTGTGCTAATTTACACCGTACCTAAGTTTAATACGAATCAAGCTGGTACGCATCAAACGTTTGATTCACATGCGTTTACACCATTTATATTATGGCTGCGTTTCGATATTCGCTGTCAACTGAAGATCTATAGTGTATGTACATACATTGTAAAGTGAATATCGAAACGTAGCTTATATTCGTTTATTATCATCAATATATCAGAAATGGATATGGAAAAGAATATTACAATTTTATTTTCCACTTTATTGGGATTTCTAAAAATCCAACAAAATAATCGTAAAAGACATTTAAGACAGTTATTTAATCGTAAACGACGTCAATTAAAGATTGAGTTACAGAGGTTACGTATGAAACAAAGAAATGAATTATTAGTAAAATGGTTGCAAATTAATAATTCAAAGCCACTACAATTGACTATGGAAGGTATAAAATACCAAAGAATTTGGCAAAAGGAAAGAAGTTCCGATTTTTGGAAAAGAATTGTGAATGTTCATTATAGTCCACAAGAATGGCTGGAAAGCTTTCGCATGTCCAAAGTTAGTTTTTCTGAATTGTGCAACAAACTGAGAAATGAGTTAAAACCAAAACCACAATATTTGGAACTAAGAGAATCTTTATCTGTTGAGAAGCAAATAGCTGTGGCTTTGTATAAATTAGCTAGTACTGCAGAATATAGAGTTGTTGGCAATGTGATGGGTATCCATAAATCAACAGTAAAAAAGTGTCTATATAGTGGTGAAAGCTATTAATAAAATTATGCTTCAAAATTATATATACATGCCTGATAAAAACGAAGCTAAATTTATAGCTCAAAATTTTGAAGAGAAATGTGGTATCCCACAAATTATTGGTAGCATTGATGGAACTCACATTGAAATTGTTCCACCAAGTGAAGGACGTAGAGATTTTGTTAATAGAAAGGGATGGCCTTCATATAATGTACTAGCTGTAGTTGATCATAATGGAAGGTAATAATTTCTTATGTTTGTCTTAGGGCCATGGCACACAAAAACTTAAGCAGTAAGCACATTGACCAATCGCAATATCAAGATTTCCCGCAAACTTAAGATAGCTATTACTCAATTTGCTTACTGCTTAAGTTTTTCTATGTGCTAAGGCATTTATTTATTTTATTATTTTCAACTACTTTTATAGATTTAGAAATATTGTGGTAAAACATCCTGGATGTTCTCATGATGCTGCTGTTTTGAAGGAGAGTACTCTTTATAAGAAGGCTAACACAATAATATCTAAGGTAAATAATATAGGAAACATAAGTTTTCAAATAATAGAAAAAAATAGAAAATAAAACTATTATTAATACTAAAATTTTGTGCTTTTCAGGAAACTCGCAACATTAATGGAATGGAAGTACCCTTGATGATTGTTGGAGATCCTGCTTATCCGTTACTCCCATGGCTTTTAAAAGGGTATTCTGGTTCATTATCACCAGAGGAAGAATCCTTTAACGTATATTTAAATTCTGCTCGAGTGTCTATCGAAATGGCGTTTGGCAGATTAAAAGCAAGGTGGAGAATCCTGCATAAAATTGAATGTGACCATACATTTGCACCAGAAATAATTGTAACTTGTTGCATATTGCATAATTTTGTTGAAAGTAAAAAAGAGAGATTTTTTACGCATTGGTTAGAAGAAATTGAACAATTAGAACTGTTAACACCGCAACCAAGATGTGCAACTAATTGTCAAAGAGATTCAATACAAGGTAGTGAATTACGAGACCATTTAAAACAATACTTAGCACAGAATTTTCCGTTGCGACAAACATTGATACGACCATAAGAAGCGTTTGATACTTATACAGACAATGCTTTAATATGATAATTAAAATACATTTGTAAAATTTTATGCTTTAATTGCACACTATTTAATTGGACATATATTAATTACATTTTTGTAATCGACTAACATTTATAAAATTAAAGAAATGAAATAAAAAATATAATTATTAATTAAACAATTAAAGTAAGTATTATAAGTATTCTTTAAGTATTGTATAATATGTATGTGCTAAAATAAACTTTGAAAAACAAACGTAATGTAAACAAATACATCTCTGCTTTCAACCTATTTATAAAATATATAAATATTAATAGGCAACAGAGAATTTCTTTGAAAAATAACTTTTACTTTGGTAAACTTTGATTAAGAGTACTATTTATCGACATATTGTAATATATTACGGGGTTTTTGGTAAATTTTCTTTGTTGGCAGTTTCAGTCGTCTTTGTTGTTGTTTTTTTCGAAATGTTCACCAATGAAGGATTTTTTTCTTTGTTAGGAGTTTCAGTCGGCTTTGTTGTTGTTTTTTTCGAAATGTTCACCAATAAAGGATTTGCTTGTTTCATCTGAAATCGTAAAAAATTTATTTTCTCTTTAAATGAAAATATATCCATTAATATAAATAAATATCAATTAAACTCACAGGAATCAGTTTTAAGGGGGTATAATTATGTGATAATACTGGCATTTGTGGCCTTAAAGAAAGAATACTCTGCGAAAATGTATGCATAATAAGATTCGTCTGTTCTTGTTGAAAATTTCGTTCTTTCTCCATTTCTCTTTCTTCCTATTCTCGTTGTTTCGCAATTTCTTTTTGAATTAATTCTTTTTGCATTTGATCTTGTCGTTCCAACATAGTATTTAACATTTCCTTTTGTGATTCTAACCACTTCTCTGTATAATTTTCTAAAGTTGTCTGATAACTTTTTCTTCCTGTACGTATAATAAAAGTATAAATTATTTATTGATAAATAACAAAATATTTGTTAATTTTTTTAAGTAAAATAAAAATCATGTTTTATAGTTTCTTACCGCCACATTTTTGTTTTTTCTTCTTGGGTGCTTCATCATTCTCTTCTTCTTCTTCAACTACATTACAATTATTATTAACTGTTTCATTATCAAATGATGCTTCTTCAGATGTTTCATTGTTTTCTATAAAAAATAAAAAATTTTTTTTTTATAGCATTCAAGTATAAGTTTCTTTTTCTAATTTTATTAAATATAAATTTTTTTAATTACACAAAAATACTCTCATCAAAAGTACATCATTAATCACACATTCAAAATATCAAATAATTTTGCAAACTTACCATTAACTGCAGAAGCTGTATCAACACTGTTAGCTGTATCAATTCCTGAACAGCTCGAACTCGCCTCTGCAGTTGGTCTACAACCATACAGTATTTCTAATTCATTGTAAAAGGCACATCGTGATGTTGCAGCTCCACTAACACTATTGTCTCTTCGACATTTAAAAAAAGCTAATTTTAAATTTTTCAATTTTAGTCTCATCTGGTCCGCTGACTTTTTATATCCGTGCTTTTCCATTTCTGGCTCAAGCATTTTAAATATTTCAATATGTTTGTATCTTTTGCCATCCATCATTACTAATATTTGTTTATTAATGCATAATTGCAAAAACATTGATGTTTCTGGTTCTCCCCAATTTAATCCTTTTTTACTTGACATTGTATGTAGTATTTTCAGTACTGGTACGCAAGTTGAATACTGCCGGTCGGGAAACATAACCTAAACAACTTATAATACGTACACCAGCGTTTACAGCGCTATATGTGCATTTGATACGCGTACTATTTTGATACGATACGCCTTCATGATACGTATCATACCAACTTAATACGCTACCGTTTACACCTTCGTACTAAGCAAATTTAGTCCGAACATAGTATTTGATACGCGTATCAAATGCTCGGTGTAAACTGGCTCACTGGGTGGTCCTACTAGAGTCCCAGACGACACCTAGATCGTTATGATCCTTTGTATCCCCACTCTTTGTTAGCTAGATGCTTGGATTTTTGGACCAACGGCTTAACGTCTCTTCCGAAAGACGGAGCCCAGTTTTCCCCGTTGGGAGGCTGTCCCTCCCGCGGGGGGGTCACCCGAAAGACGGAGCCCCCCCCCCCCGCCGAGAGACCGTCCCCCCCTCGGGGGGGTCACCCGAAAGGTCCTTCATGAGGCCCTAGCGGAGCCCTTCCCCCGCCGAGAGTCCGTTTCTCCCGCGGAGGGAGGGGGGGCACCTGAAAGACGGAGCCCTTCCCCCGCTGAGAGTCCACTTCTCCCGCATGGGGGGGGGGGGGGCGCAGCTTCGGAATATACCATTACAAAAAAATTCCATGTTTACATGATCAAGTGGACTCGAACCTGGTTCCTCAGATTACGAGTCTGGCGCTCTACCACTAGACCACACTGCCACCCAAACGCGACTATAAAATGGCAACATTTAAAAATTGGTTGAATTAAATATTCTAGACGAACATAACGTTAACTACGAATAATTTCGCTTAGATATTAAATTAACTGCAACAACAATTAATGATTTAAATTTCCGAGTTTAAGAAATTAAATTTTAATATTGTCCAACGTTTCTATTTCTAATATAACAAAATAAGGAACAAAGTATTTATTATTATTAAAAATAATTCTTGCCATAGAATTCTTTTATATTCCAGCCCACAAGTTAATGCTGAATTTGTGTTAATAGCTTTTAATGTTATACACATCCGGATTTTCATCTGCGTAGAAATGATAGTTATGCGTATTGAAAGTTCCTTCTCTCGTAAATATCGATTCGTCGGTGAATAAGATGTTTTCCACAAAATGAGGATCTTCTCTATGTTGTTCCAAAATCCACGTACAGAAATTTACTCTGTTTCCATAGTCTAAAGGAATTAAATTCTGTGCACGTGAAAAATGGTACGCATGCATCTTATTGTCTTTTAGGATTCGTTGAGTTGTTGTGAATGACAAATTAAGCATATTAGCGATATTTCGAATGCTCCTCGTTGGATCTTCCTCGACTGCCTCTAGCACAGCTTCTTCATTTGCCACATTTCTAGCATAACGCTGGTGTTCTTCTTCCTTCCGTGATCTGATTAATGATCCAGTATTTCTTGACCAATTAATTAATCGCAAAATTACATTTCCATTAGGATGTCTGGAATTCGGAAAACGTTCAGCGAATAATCTTGCAGTAGCTTCTGCATTTCGTCCACGCTCGCCGTACAATATTATCATCTCACAATATTCTTGAGCTGAACATTCCATGATAATTTTATCAATAATAAAATACTCTTCTTAGACAGAAAATCTCGGATACTACGGACATTACGATATTACCGACATTACATTTCTTTGATTGTTCCTCGATACAACAGGAATTTGTAGAAACAAATGAGTACCATTTTCGTAATGTCGGCATCCGCGATTTTCTGTCTAAGAAGAGTATTTTATTATTGACAAAATTATCATGGAATATTCAGCTCAAGAATATTGTGAAATAATAATATTGTACGGCGAGTGTGGACGAAACGCAGAAGCTACTGCAAGATTATTCGCTGAACATTTTCCGAATTCCAGACATCCTAATAGAAATGTAATTTTGCGATTAATTAATCGGTTAAGAAATACTGGATCATTAATCCGATCGCGGAAGGAAGAAGAACACCAGCGTTATGCTAGAAATGTGGCAAATGAAGAAGCTGTGCTAGAGGCAGTCGAGGAAGATCCAACGAGGAGCATTCGAAATATCGCTAATATGCTTAATTTGTCATTCACAACAACTCAACGAATCCTAAAAGACAATAAGATGCATGCGTACCATTTTTCACGTGCACAGAATTTAATGCCTTTAGACTATGGAAACAGAGTGAATTTCTGTGCGTGGATTTTGGAACGACATAGAGAAGATCCTCATTTTGTGGAAAACATCTAATTCACCGACGAATCGATATTTACGAGAGAAGGAACTTTCAATACGCATAACTATCATTTCTACGCAGATGAAAATCCGCATGTGTATAACATTAAAGGCTATCAACACAAATTCAGCATTAACTTGTGGGCTGGAATATACAAGAATTCTGTGGCAAGAATTATTTTTAATAATAATAAATACTTTGTTCCTTATTTTGTTATATTAGAAATAGAAACGTTGGATAATATTAAAATTTAATTTCTTAATCTCGGAAATTTAAATCATTAATTGTTGTTGCAGTTAATTTAATATCTAAGCGAAATTATTCGTAGTTAACGTTATGTTCGTCTAGAAAATTTAATTCAATCAATTTTTAAATGTTGCCATTTTATAGTCGCGTTTACATTTCCACATTTCGTGTATAACGTTAGATATTGTAAGACGCTTGCAGTCCGCCGCAGGTTAGATCCGCGGGCGCGAACCAGGTCTCGGGGTGGTGTCAGGATAGGAAGCGGTGTCCGGGAAGTAGTGAACAGACCCTCGGTTAATATAACGAAGACTTCTTTATTCGCGTGCTATACAGCGATGTTAACGCTACTATGGTCGGATGGAAAAGACCTGCGTAGCCGTTGCTACCGGTACGCACTTGGGGTATATGCGCGCTACCAACTAATATGAATCAGCCAATGGCCGCTCAGGGCGTCGCTGGGATGGTTACGCGAAGCGCTGGTGTCGATCGGGCGCGAGGCGCGCAAGCGCGGAGCGCCGTGATGGCGTTGCACTCTCTAACGTGGGAAGCGCGGGAAATTCAAACGCTGGGCGCGACCCACTCTTACGTTTACAGCTTCGGCCATTCCTGACAGGGCGTTCGTCCTCGAACGTTTTACAATAAGATATCGGAATGATCGAACTCGAAAGGAAATTACAATATGTAAATTGAAACCTGAAAGCTATATAATTCGAAATGAAAACAAAATTCGAAATCTGAAATAAATGGAAATGTAAATCGTAAAACGAAATTATTTGTATAATAAATTGACTTAAAGCTAGAATACATAAATTCGAGCTGTGTGAAATATAAAAGAAAAATATTAGTAACTTATGAACTAAATGACATCTGACTCGTAAAAATCAGAGTAATTCTGTCGTTTGGACAGCGTTGTCTTATCTCGAGATAGAATGAATTGACAAGAATAATAAAATTAATCATCTTCTTCCTCCTCACTCTCAACTAAATTTCTGGGCTCCGGGACTGGTAGCCACTTCTTCATTCTATCCGGGGATAATATTGAATTATAAGGTTTCTGTGTATAACTATACCCTGGTATATCCGTAACTACATAACGGTTTTTATTAAGTACTTTTGCGACTAAGTAAGGACCTCTAAACGGCGGTTTAATTTTCTTTTCGTCGCCGGGTTTTAACCTGTCTCTAATAAATACATAATCGCCTTGTTTATATTTAGTCGGTTTTTTATGTTTTTCGTCGTAATACATTTTGTTATAGTTTTTAACATTATCGGTCGCTTGTAAAGCTAACTTACGACTTTTTTCTCGCTCGGCAATATAATCGAGATCATATTTTGCTAAATTCTTAATAAAATCAATTAATTCTGTGTCTGGGTGTTGTTTCAATTTGTAACCGAACAATATTTTCGACGGTGTCGCTTTTAATGATGTGTGAAATGTGTTATTTATTGTCTATTGGACTGTTGATAATTTATCGCTCCATTCTGACAATTCTTCATCTATCCTGGTTAGGGATGATTTAACAAATCTATTTATTCGCTCTACTAAACCGTTCGCTTGTGGCTGTGCTACTGCAACTAAGCGGTGTGAAATGTTTCTTTCTTTTACAAAATCGGCGAATTCTCGTGAGGTAAATGCGGTACCTCTGTCTGAAACAATAAGTTTGGGATAACCTACAATATCAAAAATATTAATTAAATGTTTGATCGCTTCCTTGGATCCTGTAGATTTAGTGGCGCATAACCAAGTAAATCTGGAAAAGGCGTCTACTACGACGAGAATGTGTTTAAATCCTTCTTGTGACGTGGAAAAAGGACCACAATGATCGATGTGTACGATCTGTAAAGGCTGATATGGAGTGTCAGTGATCTGCATTTCTCCTTCTCTGGCATTGGTTGAAACATTTGAAATAATACATTTTAAACAATTGTCGATATAAATTCGAACTTTCTTACGTATAAACGGAAACCAATAAGTAGTTAAAATTCCTTGGATTGTTTTATCGAATCCACAATGTGACATATCATCATAATAAATTCTAATAATATTTGACGTCATTGCGTCTGGAACTACTAAAAGATTTTTATCCTGACGTTTTCTGAAAAGTAAACCGTTAATTAATGTGTAAAAATCATCATCTTGCGTTTCAAGCTTTTCAATAATGAGTTTAAGTTTTTCATCTTGAGATTGTCTAAACATAAGTTCTTCTGTTAATGACATGGAATCAACATGGGCTATCATTCTGCTTAAAGCGTCTACATGTTGCATTCTTTTACCCTCTCTATGAATTATAGTATAATCATATTCTTGTAATCTTAATGTCCAACGGGCTATGCGTGGATTAAGTTGAGATTTCTTTAATGTATAAACTAAAGCATTACAATCGGTGACTATAGTGAAAGGTATACCGGTGAGGTAAATTTTAAATCTTTCTACCGACTCGACAATAGCTAACGTTTCTAACTCGAAACTATGATAATTAGCTTCTGCTTTATTCGTTGCTCGGCTAAAGTATGCTACTGGGGCGAACTTTTTATCATGTTCTTGCAATAAAATACCTGCGATGGCTATGCTGCTCGCATCTGTGTGTAATTGAGTAGGCAATTCAGGATTATAAATTTTTAAAACTGGAGGTGAAATAAGCTTTTCCTTTAGAGTATTAAAGGCAATGAGACATTTTTCATCGAAATTAAATGTTGAATCTTTTCGAAGTAAATTATGCAATGGTTTGGCAATTGATGCGTAATTTTCAATGAACTTGCAAAAATAACTTGTAAGTCCTATAAACTCTTGAACTTTTTCCTTTCTATGTGGAACTGGAAAATCTTTAACTTTTTGAATATGCTGAGGACTTAATTGAATACCATTTTCTGATACAATGTATCCTAAGTATTCGATAGACTTTTTAAGAAACTTACATTTCTTCCAATTGACTGTAAATTGATATTGTTTGAGAACAATTAGTATCTCTTTTAAAATTCGTAAATTTTCTTCCACTGTCTCGGTGGCAATTAATATGTCGTCAATATAAACAAAAACTGAACCTTGATCTATCCATTTTTTCAACAATTTGATTAATCTTTTCTGAAACTTCTTCGGAGCTTCACAATATCCGAAAAGCAATCTTACAAATTCGTATTGACCATCTGGGGTTGCAAATGAAAAATATTTGGTGGAATGTGGATGAACTTTAATTAGATAGAAACTGTCTTTCAAATCTAAAACTGTGAAAACTTTTTTACCATGTAATCTTGACAGATTATCTTCGATTAATGGGAAAGGTGAATGTTCTCTATGAACTCTTTCATTTAATGGTCTCAAATCAACGCATAAACGAAGTGAACCATCTTTCTTTTTGACGGGGACAATTCTGGCACAATATGGAGATTCGCTCTCTTTAATGATACCTCTTGTCAGGAAATCGTCTATGATTTTCTGGATTTTCTGGCGTTCTGACCAGGCTAATCATCTTGGCGCGTATGCGTATACTGAATCATCTTTTAGCTTAACATGCACAACAAAATCATCTTCCACTATGGGGACCTTAGTGTTTTCAACTTCTTGAATGATTGATATTAGCTCGTCTTTCGCGGCGTTAAATTTTATTTGAACATTTTCTAACATAGTGTCGGATTGTTCGTCATCTTTCTGTGTAGCCTGTACAGAAGCTATTTCGGAAAATAATCTGACTCTTTCGTTGCACTCTTTTAACGACGGGTTTATCGTAACAACAATTTTGTGTGTCGTTATGAAATCGCATCCGATGATAACATCGACTGATAAAGATCTGTCATCAAGTACGTGAAACTTAATTGAACTGGTGACATTTGGCAATAATTTGAGCTTAATGGTAGAGTCTATGCTACCTTTAATATTGATTGGTATATTGTTAACCGCTTTGTATGAACTAACTGGGTTCAAAATCAAATCTTTTGAGAAAAATTCCTCAAACGCTGTTCGGGATTAAATGAGGATCACTGGGATCACCTTGTCGGAAGGCTCGACGGTGAAGCGGGCACTCTCAATAATCACTCGCGAGTATTAACAGTCAATTAATATATTTGTCAAAATGTCAACAAAAGAAATGGTTACAACTCAGTGTCGATGCAAGAGCATTGAGCACCTCTGATATCGTAGAACGCAAAACGTCACTTGGAAACTATGTCCGTACAGGCGTGATTGCATATATCAATAGCCGCAAGCACAATGCAATGCGCACCACTGTACCGCTTTGCGATTAATAAGCCCGAACACTTAATGTCCTTGAGGGCGGTAATCGCCAAGTAAATACGCGAGCACCATGTCTTGGCGTGCGAACCACTGACGCGGAAATCTTGACGCGGAGGTCACGGAAATCTTGCACCGCGCGCGAGGGCTCTAATATTAACGGAGATCTTGACGCGGAGCCGGACGGAAATCTTGTACCGCGAATAATTATGGGACGTTGTGTCCGCACGCCGACACGATAGATTCGCGCTCGCGGAGATCGAGATCGAGCAAATAGCGAGAGCGGAAAGACTCGAAACTTAACTGGTTACAGAGCGTCGGAATGTACAATTATCCGCGCACTCGTGTACGATTTGGTATCCACTATACTTCGCTTGCTCGCAAAACTCGAACTGAGCTCTCCCGATCGGCACGCAGAACGCCGGACGCGAAAACCACGCGACTTAGGAATTTGGGAGCGTGACCGACTCGTGGAGCTTTTGTACGCGCGGCTGTCAACACGACTGCCGCGACGTTGTCAAATCTCGCGGTATACCGCAACGCGAAAATAAGATCCCGAAATACGGAATATTGAACTGTGAATCCCGAACAAACGCTGACAATGAAATAAGGAAATAGGACTACCTGTATCCAGTAACGCGGTAGAATCGCATGAAAGATTATTAATATTTGTTACCTTGAGAATGTTGCTACTAGTAACTATCTCGTTAGAGCTTTCTCGCACGAACGCTACTCGGTCAGACTTTGATGAGGCAACGTCGGCGGTGGGTGTCTCTACGACGGTGGCGACTGGTGTACTCGTTGTACTTGTAGCTGTCGGCTTGGCTGACCTGCTCTCTCCTCTTGAGCTTACGACACTCTTCTCGTGTGTGACCCTTGAGTTTGCAGTATGAACAGAAATGATCTTTCCGTTTTTTTGGGGTTGATCCTTGGCCGGAGACTCTTGCGATGATGTCTTCTCGGTTTTGGGCTTGACGTATTTGTCGGATTTAGAAAACTTGGGTTTGAACGTTGGAGACTTTCTCGTCTCACGTACCGTTGCGGCAACGTCGTTCATCATTTCTATAAAGTCTTCGACTGATGTCGTTCGCAATGCGGCGGCTGTGGTTTGTAAATGCACATCCACAATGCCGTCGATAAGACAATGTATGATGCTAGCTTCGTCCAAATTAGCATTTTGTAATATCGCGATTTTGTCGGTCGCGTATTCGTGGAATGTTTCTTTGTATAAGATTCACTTCCTGGCACTAGCTTTCCGCATTACCGTAACAAATGGCACTTTTCTTCTGAACCGACGGACGATGGAGGTTTTAAAGGCGTCCCATGATAGGCTGACGGCTTCTAAACTTGAGTCCAACCATTTCTTTGCAGATTTTTGCAACCGTGAAGAAGCTGCTGATAGCATAGCTATCGGTGGTAATCCGTGTGCTGTGGCGATGCTCTTTAATCTCCGAATCCAAAGCTCTATGTTTTCTTCTTCAGTACCACTGAAAACGGGTATTTGCGATGCCAAAAATTTTGAGGCGTTTGTTGACATAGATGAGAACTCTGAGGCTTGCGAGCTGAAGCTCTGCGGTGTTTTGGGCTGACCCTGACTTCTCTCAAGACGTTCAAGCAATTTATTGACTGTCTCTTGATGATGAAGGTTTTGTTCTTGCATCATCTCGTGGTGAACCTTATTTTGAGCCTGTTGCACAGCGTTCTGTTGCATGATCAAATCACATAATTTATCAACAACATCTGAGGAGCCTAACACAATTGGTGGCGTTCTTCTGCCAGCCAATGTGTGCGGTATCGTCGGCTCTGTCTCCTGTCGCTCCTGTGGCAACGAGGGTGAGTCTTCCTCTAGCTGTGTGGATGCTGGCTGTGAGACTTGTGGTGGGTTTTCACCGGGTTGTCCCTGTGGCGAAGAAGGTCGTGATGTCGTCGTTCTTATCGGCGTTGACGATCTGATCGCATCCTCGATATTTGTAATAACGCTGGATGTTGAGTCTGTCCCAGTTCTCAATCTCTTCTCTTCCCATTTTTTGAGAAGCATATCTATACACAGATCTCTCGTTTCTGGAATCTGCGTGCAATTCAAATTTCGTAACTCCTCCTGAAGACGCGCCAACGTGAAAGCGTCGAATTGCTTGCGAGGCATCATCTTGAATTTCAACGAACTTCGCACCAATATGGCGGCGGAAAATTACAGAGGAGACGCGACGCGGATGCGTGATCCATATGGCGTCGGAAAATTCCAATCACGCGGTGAGCTGATGCAATATGGCGTCACTCGCGGACAAAGGAATATGCGAAATGCAATATGAATACAATGCGTAATAACGCGTAAATGCGGAAAAGATGTTTCCTTTTGCGTTAACCGGTACTGTAAAGATGCCGGGTGAACCGCTATTCGCGCACGAATGTCTATGCGGCTTTATTAAGTGCTCGGAAGCACGTGCCGCGCGCAAAGAAGCGATGAAGCCGTGGCGCGTACGCTTCCTAAACCGGAATTACGTAATTGCCGGTTGAAACGATATCGCGTGCACAATGAGACGATTGCGTCGTTGCACGGATACTCGTGTAGACCGTTATCGCGCGCACAAAGAAGCGATGTAGCCGTTGCGCGGATGCACGGGTGTCTGCGTGATGCACGATAGATTCGCGCTCGCGGAGATCGAGATCGAGCAAATAGCGAGAGCGGAAAGACTCGAAACTTAACTGGTTACAGAGCGTCGGAATGTACAATTATCCGCGCACTCGTGTACGATTTGGTATCCACTATACTTCGCTTGCTCGCAAAACTCGAACTGAGCTCTCCCGATCGGCACGCAGAACGCCGGACGCGAAAACCACGCGACTTAGGAATTTGGGAGCGTGACCGACTCGTGGAGCTTTTGTACGCGCGGCTGTCAACACGACTGCCGCGACGTTGTCAAATCTCGCGGTATACCGCAACGCGAAAATAAGATCCCGAAATACGGAATATTGAACTGTGAATCCCGAACATACCGCCCGCCTCGAATGTTCAGGTACATTCGACAAGAAGTACCAGGGATGAGCGGCAAGTTCCGGAGTCGATGTGGTTATGAAATTTGATGAACTCGGTTTTCTTAAGGATCTAACGCAAAATTAACGAAGCTTAAGAATTAACGCAAGGACTTACGAACTAACGCAAAGACTTAGGAACTAACGCAATGTTATAAACTAACGCAATGTTATAAACTGACGCAATGTTATAAACTAACGAAAACTAACGGAATGTGATGAGACATGGTGGCGTCAGGGCTTGTCTCCGCCCGCCATGGCGGATTCATCTGAATTGGCCACGTTGATATCGATTGGAAGGAAGCATATTTTGGTTAACGGCCGCTTGTATTCTGAGCCGCTGGTTTTTACTGTCACGACGCGAATTAATCCATCGTGACCAGGATGACAAGCTATGACGCGACCAAGTTCCCATTTACTTGGCGGTGCCAAGGGGTTGCGCACGAGCACAATTTGGCCTACTTTGGCTAATCGTTGCGCCACGCGCCATTTCGGGCGCTGTTGTAACATATGTAAATAATCGCTTGACCAGGCTTTCCAAAAGCTCTCAGTGCACCGCTGGACAAGTTGCCATCGAGACAACCGACTCTCGTTGAGTTCGAGCAGACTGGGTTCGGGTAGTGCCTTTAGAGGTGTACCGATCAAAAAATGACCTGGCGTTAGAGGCTGGTAATCATCGAGATTCTCAGAAACTGCCGCGAATCGGACGAGAATTGAGGCATGCTTCTACCTGACACAGAAACGTGGTCAATTCTTCAAACGTGAATGTGCGTATGCCTAGGCAGCGTTTCAGATGGTGCTTGACACTTCGGACACCAGCCTCCCAGAGACCACCGAAATGGGGCGCTGAGGGAGGTACAAAGTGCCATTTGACTCTATCGGTGGCTAGCTGATTTTGGAAATTGGTATCGCGAATAGCTTTAAAGTACGCGGAGGTCATTTCTCGATCGGCCCCTTGAAACGTGGTTCCATTGTCGGAGTACATGGAACTGGGTAAGCCCCGACGAGCTACAAATCGATGAAATGCCGCGATAAAGGTGGCTGAGCTATAATCGCTCACTAATTCGAGATGGAGGGCCTTGGTTGTCATGCAAACAAGCAAAGCAATGTAGGCCTTCCGAGCTTTGTGACCACGACCGGAGGTCGTTCTGACCAGCACCGGCCCGGCGTAGTCGACACCAGTATGCTCGAAAGCGCGAGAGGCACGATTTACTCGCACATCCGGAAGATCACCCATGAGCTCGACAGGTATATCGGCCCTTTCGCGAGCGCATTTGACGCATTTATAAAGTACCGCGCGAACAGTGGCACGAGCTCGCAAAATCCAAAATTCACTTCGCAACGAAGCAAGCGTGAGTTGCGGACCCGCGTGTAACATCCGGAGGTGATGATGATCGATGATCAAAGACAGGAGAGGATGGGAGCGTAGAATTATCGGATGTTTGGCACTTTCCGGGAGGTGAGAGTGGCGGAGTCGACCACGAACTCGTATTAACCCGTCCGAATCTAGGTATGGAGCAAACGACGATAATGTGGTGGATTTCGGCAGCGGACGACCGGTCGCGAGGAGTATATGTTCGTCTGAGAACATTTCGGATTGCATACTTTTTAACCAATAAATTTTAGCAGCGTGGATCTCCTCTGGGAGCAGCGTCGCGCAACCACCTGACCGTTGGTGACTTCCCTTCGATTGAACCCCAGCCCGAATTTTTGCTATAAAGCGTAAGACATACGACGTTACTCGCAATAGCCGTGGCCACGAAGAGAAGCGAGAAGCGACATCCCATTTCTCCGCCAGACTGGCCGTACAGATGACGTGCTGAGTGCGCCTCTCAACTGGAGCGTCTGGCTCTAAGTGCGGGTTTGAATTTGGCCAAAATTCAGGTGCGAGTAGCAACCATGAGGGGCCCGACCACCATAACCGATGGCTATTGAGCTCATCCGGAGCCAGCCCACGAGAGGCACAATCAGCAGGATTGTCGTTAGTAGGTACATGGTGCCAAGTCGCGTCAGGAATAAGAGTCTGAATTGCAGAGACGCGATTTGCTATAAATACTCCCCACTGCGACGGTGATTGAGCGAGCCAAGCTAACGTGATCGTCGAATCCGTCCAGCAATGGCATTCGACCGTTAACTCTAAGGCTGATTGAACAAATTTCATGAGATCAGCGAGAAGCAAGCCGGCTTGTAATTCTAATCTTGGAATACTCAGCGTCTTTAACGGAGCGACTCGAGTTTTCGCGGCAAGGAGCCTGACGGTGACCGAGCTATCCACGTGCAGAAGTCGCAAATATACTACGGCGGCGTACGCCTTTGTCGAGGCATCAGAAAACCCATGCAAAGCGGCATGCAGGGTTGTTGAGCCGAAAGACGTCCAGCGCGGAATTTTGAGGTCCTCTAGGCATGATAATTTCGACTGATAATGTGTCCATTGATGAAGAGATTCGTCAGGCAATGGGTCGTCCCATGCGCATTTAAGCAACCACAGTTGTTGCATGAGAATTTTAGCGGTGACGATAACTGGAGCTACCCACCCGAGGGGATCATAAAGTCTGGCAATCGTCGCGAGAACGTTCCGTTTGGTCGGACTACGATTCGAGGCCGCGTTTACTCGAAATTGAAACGAATCTCGGACAGGATTCCATGTAATTCCCAACACCTTTAGGTGCTCGTCATCTTGGATCACTTTATTAATCGCTAACCCGTGATCAGAAGGATCGATATCGGACAATAGATCAGGACTATTACTGGCCCATTTGCGTAAGCCGAAACCGCCTTTATTTAATAATGCAGTTAATTGGTCGCGAGCTTGTCGCGCAAGAACTTTATCGTCCGCCCCGAAGGCGAAATCATCAATGTATTTTTTGCGACGCAATATGGGAAGCGCTAAGGGGAACGCAGAACCCTCATCTTGCGCGAGTTGCTCGACAGAGCGTAACGCGAGATACGGAGCAGACGCGGAACCGTAGGTGACGGTAAGGAGGCGGTATTCTTTAACCGGCTCATTGGGGAATGCACGCCATAAAATACGCTGGTAATCGCGGTCGCGCGCATACACCAGGATTTGGCGGTACCTTTTGGGTATATCTGCCGTATATACATAGCGAAATTGACGCCATTGTAATACAACTGAGGGTACGTCGGTTTGACATTTCGGACCGACATGCAAAAAATCGTTTAGAGATTTGCCATTTGAGGATCGACAGGAAGCGTTAAACACAACGCGCAGCCGTGTCGTCGCGCTATCCTCACGGAGGACCGCGTGGTGTGGAATGTAATAACTGAGAGAAGGATCAACCGTAGTTTCGGTTGACGGTATTTCTGCCATATGGCCAAGGCGTTCATATTCAAGCATGAATGCGCGATATTCGGTCGCGAGGGTCGGCTCGCGTTCAAAACGGTGCTCCAAACGATGGAGGCTCGATAAGGCCGCAGCTCGCGATTTGCCTATCGGGATAGGAGGGCCGCATTTGAACGGCAACCTCACTACATAACGTCCTTCGGACGTGCGGGAATGAGTCGCGACAAAATGTTCCTCACAAATTTGTTCCTCCGGGCTCATATAAACTCCCTGCGGAATTTCTTCAACCTCCCAAAAGCGCCTTAGGTGCACATCGAGGTTTTCGAAAATGGTTCCGTGATGGACATGCAGAGGAGTTAATGGAGTATGGGAACTCGAGGATGTGACACCGGACAAAATCCAGCCTAAAGTCGTGTTTTGCGCGACGGGTTCCTCACTCGTGCCCTTGCGAACGCCGTCGAGAATTATTAAACCGAATAGGTCAGCTCCGATTATGACATCTACCGGGTCGCTGCTCATGGGTTCTCGATCGGCTAAATGGAGCCCCTCCAAATGTGTCCAGCGGGCACTGGAATTGCTTTGGGGAGGCGTGTATTTGGTAAGCGACTGTAATATTAACGCGGTTGTCGCATAGGATGGATCGTCGCGATTGGCCGGAGTTATCGTAATTTCGGAGGCGTAACGCACAACGGACTTTATATCGCCAATACCGGTTACGCACACCGACAATTTCGATTTTACCAAACGTAAACTTTGTGCGAGCGATCCTGATATAAAGGTGGACGCTGATCCTTGATCGACAAGGGCGCGCACCGTCACATAACGCCCTTGAGGCGAATAAACTCGAACGCGTGCTGTAGCGAGAAGTATGCGTGATTTGGGAGCTATCGATCGCGATAACAAATGTGACGCAATATCGACCTTGGAGGTAGTATCGCGCGAAGCTGGGGTCGCGGTCGCGGGAATCGCGGAGGATGACGCTTGTTCGGTTTCGCAAGGTGACGTCGACGCTTCGAAATGTAACAATGTGTGATGCTTTTTATTACACTGTTTACAGACATAGGAATTCGTGCAACTTTTCACAGACGAATGTTTTGCACTAAAGCAATTAATGCAGCGTTTACATTGTTTAACAAATTCGAAGCATTGCGACGGAGTTAAATTTAAAAAGGTTGAACATTGGTGTAGCAAATGATTCGCTTTACATTTTGGACACGAAAGTTGACCGGCGGCGGTCGAGTGAGACGCGAGGGATTTTCCTCGAGCCGTTTTAGACGAGTCCTTTGTCGGTATCGGTGAGATCGCCTCCAACGCACAAATTCGCGACTCGAGAAATTCGTTAAACTCGTTAAATTTCGGATACTCGTTGGAATTACCGAGTTTCATTTCCCATGCTTTTTTGGTAGATTTATCAAGTCTTTGCACGATGAGAAACACGATGACATCATCTCACTGGTCTACCGGACGACCGAGGTTTCTTAACGAATATAATGATTTATTAACTTGATCACGAAGATCACGAAGATCTTTGGAGCTTTCAGAATTAACGCTCGGCAAATTGAACAACGCGTGCAACCGATGCGTTATTAATTTTCGCTTATTCTCATAACGAGATACAAGTCGATTCCACGCAATCACAAAATTGGCTTCGGTAATATTAATGTCGTGAAGCGCGTTACTAGCGTCTCCTTTCAAACAAGAACACAAGTAATGGAGACGTTTTAAATCCGACAAACTAGGATCGTCGTGAATCATTGACTTGAATTTATCGCGGAAACCTTCCCACTTCTCGAAAGCTCCATCGAACGACGGTAAATTAATCGTAGGCAAATGCGAGTACGGTTGTCGCGAAAATTCATTTGGACGACTCACGCTACCCGCTACAGGTTGATCCGTCGATTCGCTTTTCGCTAAGATGTCTGCCATGTAGTCCGCAGCTTCGTTGTAGTTGTCCTCGCATTCGATGAAGCATCTTTTAACGAAGTACGGCACCGATGTCTTCGCCTTCTCATCCGCCTTGAGTTGAATCTGGCCTTCCAGCTCCTGGCATCTCTGGAACGTTTTTTCGAGCATGGCAAGCCGTTGTCGTGTGACCGCAGGGGTCATTTTCGATTGGCCAAGTTTTTTGAAATTTGGCAAGGCACGCGACACTGAGTTCATTAATTGATCTTGTAAGGAGATCAACTCCTCAAGAGTCGACATGATGACTGGCACTGTTGAATAACTCGCGAAGTGTGAGAGTGAAGAGATTTCTTCACGTCGATCCGGCTCGAAGGACCAAATTTTATGTTCGGGATTAAATGAGGATCACTGGGATCACCTTGTCGGAAGGCTCGACGGTGAAGCGGGCACTCTCAATAATCACTCGCGAGTATTAACAGTCAATTAATATATTTGTCAAAATGTCAACAAAAGAAATGGTTACAACTCAGTGTCGATGCAAGAGCATTGAGCACCTCTGATATCGTAGAACGCAAAACGTCACTTGGAAACTATGTCCGTACAGGCGTGATTGCATATATCAATAGCCGCAAGCACAATGCAATGCGCACCACTGTACCGCTTTGCGATTAATAAGCCCGAACACTTAATGTCCTTGAGGGCGGTAATCGCCAAGTAAATACGCGAGCACCATGTCTTGGCGTGCGAACCACTGACGCGGAAATCTTGACGCGGAGGTCACGGAAATCTTGCACCGCGCGCGAGGGCTCTAATATTAACGGAGATCTTGACGCGGAGCCGGACGGAAATCTTGTACCGCGAATAATTATGGGACGTTGTGTCCGCACGCCGACACGATAGATTCGCGCTCGCGGAGATCGAGATCGAGCAAATAGCGAGAGCGGAAAGACTCGAAACTTAACTGGTTACAGAGCGTCGGAATGTACAATTATCCGCGCACTCGTGTACGATTTGGTATCCACTATACTTCGCTTGCTCGCAAAACTCGAACTGAGCTCTCCCGATCGGCACGCAGAACGCCGGACGCGAAAACCACGCGACTTAGGAATTTGGGAGCGTGACCGACTCGTGGAGCTTTTGTACGCGCGGCTGTCAACACGACTGCCGCGACGTTGTCAAATCTCGCGGTATACCGCAACGCGAAAATAAGATCCCGAAATACGGAATATTGAACTGTGAATCCCGAAAAATTCCTCAAACGCTGACAATGAAATAAAGGAAATAGGACTACCTGTATCCAGTAACGCGGTAGAATCGCATGAAAGATTATTAATATTTGTTACCTTGAGAATGTTGCTACTAGTAACTATCTCGTTAGAGCTTTCTCGCACGAACGCTACTCGGTCAGACTTTGATGAGGCAACGTCGGCGGTGGGTGTCTCTACGACGGTGGCGACTGGTGTACTCGTTGTACTTGTAGCTGTCGGCTTGGCTGACTGCTCTCTCCTCTTGAGCTTACGACACTCTTCTCGTGTGTGACCCTTGAGTTTGCAGTATGAACAGAAATGATCTTTTCCCTTTTTTTGGGGTTGATCCTTGGCCGGAGACTCTTGCGATGATGTCTTCTCGGTTTTGGGCTTGACGTATTTGTCGGATTTAGAAAACTTGGGTTTGAACGTTGGAGACTTTCTCGTCTCACGTACCGTTGCGGCAACGTCGTTCATCATTTCTATAAAGTCTTCGACTGATGTCGTTCGCAATGCGGCGGCTGTGGTTTGTAAATGCACATCCACAATGCCGTCGATAAGACAATGTATGATGCTAGCTTCGTCCAAATTAGCATTTTGTAATATCGCGATTTTGTCGGTCGCGTATTCGTGGAATGTTTCTTTGTATAAGATTCACTTCCTGGCACTAGCTTTCCGCATTACCGTAACAAATGGCACTTTTCTTCTGAACCGACGGACGATGGAGGTTTTAAAGGCGTCCCATGATAGGCTGACGGCTTCTAAACTTGAGTCCAACCATTTCTTTGCAGATTTTTGCAACCGTGAAGAAGCTGCTGATAGCATAGCTATCGGTGGTAATCCGTGTGCTGTGGCGATGCTCTTTAATCTCCGAATCCAAAGCTCTATGTTTTCTTCTTCAGTACCACTGAAAACGGGTATTTGCGATGCCAAAAATTTTGAGGCGTTTGTTGACATAGATGAGAACTCTGAGGCTTGCGAGCTGAAGCTCTGCGGTGTTTTGGGCTGACCCTGACTTCTCTCAAGACGTTCAAGCAATTTATTGACTGTCTCTTGATGATGAAGGTTTTGTTCTTGCATCATCTCGTGGTGAACCTTATTTTGAGCCTGTTGCACAGCGTTCTGTTGCATGATCAAATCACATAATTTATCAACAACATCTGAGGAGCCTAACACAATTGGTGGCGTTCTTCTGCCAGCCAATGTGTGCGGTATCGTCGGCTCTGTCTCCTGTCGCTCCTGTGGCAACGAGGGTGAGTCTTTCCTCTAGCTGTGTGGATGCTGGCTGTGAGACTTGTGGTGGGTTTTCACCGGGTTGTCCCTGTGGCGAAGAAGGTCGTGATGTCGTCGTTCTTATCGGCGTTGACGATCTGATCGCATCCTCGATATTTGTAATAACGCTGGATGTTGAGTCTGTCCCAGTTCTCAATCTCTTCTCTTCCCATTTTTTGAGAAGCATATCTATACACAGATCTCTCGTTTCTGGAATCTGCGTGCAATTCAAATTTCGTAACTCCTCCTGAAGACGCGCCAACGTGAAAGCGTCGAATTGCTTGCGAGGCATCATCTTGAATTTCAACGAACTTCGCACCAATATGGCGGCGGAAAATTACAGAGGAGACGCGACGCGGATGCGTGATCCAATATGGCGTCGGAAAATTCCAATCACGCGGTGAGCTGATGCAATATGGCGTCACTCGCGGACAAAGGAATATGCGAAATGCAATATGAATACAATGCGTAATAACGCGTAAATGCGGAAAAGATGTTTCCTTTTGCGTTAACCGGTACTGTAAAGATGCCGGGTGAACCGCTATTCGCGCACGAATGTCTATGCGGCTTTATTAAGTGCTCGGAAGCACGTGCCGCGCGCAAAGAAGCGATGAAGCCGTGGCGCGTACGCTTCCTAAACCGGAATTACGTAATTGCCGGTTGAAACGATATCGCGTGCACAATGAGACGATTGCGTCGTTGCACGGATACTCGTGTAGACCGTTATCGCGCGCACAAAGAAGCGATGTAGCCGTTGCGCGGATGCACGGGTGTCTGCGTGATGCACAAAGAGACGCGAGTCCGTAGCATACGCTTTGAATGTCTATCGCGCACAGAGAGACACGAATGTCGTTATGCGACTTGTAAGAACCGAAAACCGAAAGAATCCGGGTGAACCGTTGTCGCACGCACAAAGAAGCACGAATGCCGTTGCGTGGGCACACGGGTGAACCGATATCACGCGCACAAAGAAGCACGAGGCCGTTGCGTGGATGCTCGGGTAAAGCGTTGTGCACAAAGAAGCGCGAAGCCGTTGCACAAACTTTTGATATGTATCGCGCACAAAGAAGCACTGATGCCGTTGCGCGACTCGAGGGAACGGCGAATTCCACTCAAACAAACTGGGCCCGTGGCGGGTGCCAGATAAACCGAATATACTCGGCGTATATATATGAGCGTACACGAGGACGTTCACTTCCCGGTGGAACGGGGAGGGGACAAGGAATCCTCAGGACGTTGCTATGGGAAGTCTCTGGAAGGTAGATACTTCCGGAAGGCCCGATGCAAGAGGCGCGATCGCGTGGTGAGCGATGCGTGTAGAATCCTCTCGAAATCCCGGAAGGCACGAAGCACGAGGGGCGATCGCGTATGCGATGCGTGGAGAATCCTCGCGAAGGCGCGTGGCTGGAACCTGCGTAATTACGAGGCCTCGATCCCACTTCTGATGCTGTAAGACGCTTGCAGTCCGCCGCAGGTTAGATCAGCGGGCGCGAACCAGGTCTCGGGGTGGTGTCAGGATAGGAAGCGGTGTCCGGGAAGTAGTGAACAGACCCTCGGTTAATATAGCAAAGACTTCTTTATTCGCGAGCTATACAGCGATGTTAACGCGACTATGGTCGGATGGAAAAGACCTGCGTAGCCGTTGCTACCGGTACGCACTTGGGGTATATGCGCGCCACCAACTAATATGAATCAGCCAATGGCCGCTCAGGGCGTCGCTGGGGTGGTTACGCGAAGCGCTGGTGTCGATCGGGCGCGAGGCGCGCAAGCGCGGAGCGCCGCGGTGGCGTTACACTCTCTAACGTGGGAAGCGCGGGAAATTCAAACGCTGGGCGCGACCCACTCTTACGTTTACAATATTTTAAAAAATAATTGCAGAATAATTAGTGAGTAAGAAGGTATGCAAAAAAGTAGAACAACAATAGAATATAATTGTATATGCAGATCGGACCATTCCAACTTCCTGCGAGAGTTGACGGCGCAATTTATAGCGATTTCCTCTCCGAAGAATTGCCCGAATTACTTGAGGATATATCATTGGAGGAGCGACGTGTTATGTGATTTCAGCATGACGGAGCTCCTTTACACTATGCAAGGTGCTCACGGGACATTTTAAACAGAAAATATCCTAATATGTGGATTGGCCGCGGAGGTCCTCGAGCGTGGCCAGCGAGATCACCAGATCTAACTCCACTTGACTTTTTCTTGTGGGGGACGATAAAGGACTACGTGTATCGCATGCCCATAAATACTGTCGAGGAATTAAGTAATCGCATTGATGAAGCGTTTGCAACCATCACGCCTGAAATGATACAACGATCAAGAGAGAATTTTATTAGACGTGCTCAGCTTTGTCATGAAATGGAAGGTGGCCATTTCGAACACTTATTGTAATAATAATTAAAATATAATTTGTAGTAACAATTCGGCTTATTACTTGCTTACTTCGATTCCTTCACTGTAATACTTCCCTTTCCTCTCACTCGTAAATCGGAATTTTGTTCATTTTATTTCTTTAATCTAAGATATTTATTTATATCAAATGCGAATTTTAAATGTAAATTTTTTTCTAATATTAATTATGTAATTATTTCTAATATTTGTGAAAAAACTTTTCGAAAAGAAGTTTCAAAAACTTTGTCGACTAATGTATTTAATATTATTTGATTGATAATTTGATGGATAATTTAATTAAAACTTATTTTATTTATTAATTAATTTGTTTATACATAAAATGTATTTTAACAGCACATACATTTTACTGATATAAATAATGTTTTATCGAATTTGCAATTGACATTACTTCTCATCAATTAAATTGTACTCAATTTATAGCAGTAGATATTAATAAATATTTCACGGAATCTTTTGTCGTTCGACACCGTGCCCGTCTGAGTGCCGCGCCTGGACAGTACCCGTCAAAGCGCCCGGCCGGCCGCTTGGTTGCGCCGCACTTGATGGTGAACTGTACGCCCTGTGGTTAGATAATTTCAAAGGCTCACCATTTAAAAACTATTCACCTCACAACAATTTGCTATTGACATTTTCGACTCACAATCAGTTTTTCATGAGGAACACGTATGTGCCGGCTCCTCCGGATGACCTGGATCACCCTGTATAATCAACCTGCTTTGAAAAATTTAGATTTTTATCAATAATTATTCCTAAATATATAACTTCTGTCACTACTACTAATTCCTTAGATTTTAACTTAGCTTTTACATTTTCCTTATTAACTTTCTTTCTAACTCCTCTTACTAACATAACTTTGGTTTTCTCCACATTTACACACAATTTATTTATCTTTGCCCATTTATCAACTTCCTCCATTTGTTTATTTAACTTATCATTAATTTCCTTGCTTGAGTACCCCGTTGCATATATCAATGCATCGTCCGCAAACAATCTTACTACGCAGTTATCACTAGCAATCTCTATAATATTATTTATATATATTAAAAACAATGACGGTCCCAAAACTGACCCCTGCGGTATCCCTAAATCAACATTAATAGAATCCGGTAATATCCAATTAAACTTTACTCTTTGACTTCCATGTTCCAAATAACTTTTAAACCAATTTAACACTACTCCATTTATCCCATACCACTGTAATTTCTTAATCAAAATTTTCCTATCAACTACTTCAAGAGCTCTTTTTAAATCCAAAAACACTACTCCTATTATTTTTCCTTCCCCTATATTTTTCTTCTATTCCGATAAAACCCACTGTAATGCTGTTTCACACGAATGTTTCATCCTAAAACCCGATTGACATTCTGTAAACAACTCATTTTTTTCGAAATATTCTATAAGTTGTTTCTGTACTATTATCTCCAATACTTTCTCATACACCGGCAATTTATTAATTGGTCTAAATTCTTCAATTTTATTCGTTCCTCGCATCTTCGGTACTGGAACTACTGTTGCTTCTTTCCATTCATTAAGAAACATTCCTGTTTCCAAAGATGCGTTCAATACGCAACAAATTTTATCCGCTGCTACTTCAGTTACACATTTCATCACCTCTACATTTATACCTTCTTCTGTACCTGCTTTATTCTCCAAATTCCGTACTATTACATACAATTGTTTCTTATCAATTTTTTCAAATACTTCCTAAACGTTTTCACTATATCTTCTATATTCTTTAGCATCTTCTATATGATCATTACTATTTAATAACCTAATACTATTGACAAAATAACGGTTAAATATATCCGTCATTTCCTCTACCTTGTAAATTACTCTATTTTCAAGTTGTATTTCTTTATATTCTTTATAACTTCTTTTACCTTTCATCAATTCCTTTAACACACTCCACATACTCTTTGGATCCTTCTCATTTTTATCAAGTTGTTTTTCTAAATAACCTCTTTTCGCCTTCCTACAAATATCAACAGTTTTATTCCTCAGCTGTCTAAATATTTCCCAATCTTCTTCAGTTTTACTTATACGAGCAACTTTATATGCCTCATCCCTTTTCTTTATCAACAATTTAATATCCTCACAATACCAACATTTTTCCTGCCATTTCTGTCTTAACACTATTGTCTTCAATGGTGCCACTACATCAAGACATCTAATAATCACTTTAACCATTAAATTTGCTAATATATTTACATTATCTCCTTCAATCACATCCAAACCAATACTTATCAATACAGAGAGAGAGACAGAGAGAGAGACAGAGAGAGAGACAGAGAGAGAGACAGAGAGAGAGACAGAGAGATTGATTGATTGATTGATTTTATTTATTATGCCCAAACATCAGCTAAAGGGCAAAGATACATAATAGCAAGACAGAATACAAGAAAAGCTCTCAGAAAGAAAAGCAGATTAACAAATATATTGCATCCTGATGCATTACTTAAAAACTAATCTTAAAACTAAAAGAAAAATTATTATTAAGAAAAAGCAGGAACAAAAAAGATAATGTAAAGCATAAGAACTAATTGATATTACGCAACGCAACTTAAACTAAGATAATTATATGTATAACGCAACAAACTAGATACACGACTAGACGATGATAACATTGCACCAATATAATTCACACAAGAAGGCCAAGAGCATCAGCCAGTTTCAGATGCAAGCAAAAATAAGTGAAGAAGGTTTTTAAAAGATGCGATAGAAGATGCAGATGTTATACTAGTAGGAAGAGTGTGCCAAAAACGAATTGAGGTAAGACGAAAGGAGTGCATATACGTGGCAGTTCTACAAGTCGGAACATGAAAAGTTTGTGATGAGGCACCAAGACGGTCAGAACTCCTTAGCGACGGATCTGGAAGAGTGAAAAGCTCACTAAAGTAAGAAGGAGATTGTAAGAAAAGGATACGATACATCTGACAACCAAGAAAATAAAGCCTTCTATTTTCAACAGAGAGCCAACCCAGTCGACGTCTGTATGGCGTAATATGTTCATCACGTCTGATATCATAAATAAACCGAATACAGCAATTTACAAGTCTTTGCAATTTAGTATTCAACTCATTGCTCAAGCCATGATAGACAAGACAGCAATAGTCAATATGAGGTATAATCAATGCTGTAACTAATTTAATTCTTAATTCAGTGGAAAGAGAGTTTCTATTAAATTTTAGTTTGTATAGCGCATAATGGACCTGCTGCGAGACATGTAAAATATGTTTCCTCCAAGAGAGAGTAGACGTGAACATAACGCCCAAATTCCTCACTTCACTTACAAAAGGAAGAGGTACTTGGTTTACAGTAATAGGCGGTAGAAGACAAAAATCAATATGCGTAACATATGTTTGACTACCATAAATAATCGCCTTTGATTTGGCAGGATTCAGCTTAAGGCCATTAGACTCAGCATAATTAAAAATAGCGTTCGCATCCCTAGAAATTAACTCTGATCCACGAAGAATGTCAGCCGGTGAGCATGATAGATAAATTTGAATGTCATCAGCAAACATCATATGTAATGCATGCGCAAAACGCTACCAATATCGTTAATAAAGAGAGAGAATAAAAGTGGGCCAAGCACGGAACCCTGAGGGACGCCAGACGACGTAGATAGCCAATCTGAAAGCTTACCAGTATCATCAACCACTGCCTGAGAACGACCAGTCAAATATGAAAAAATCCATGTAAGAACGGCGTCGGAGAAACCGATCATCTTAAGCTCAGTGAGCAGACGAAGATGTGGAACAGTATCAAATGCTTTGCTAAAATCAAAGAGAATCATGACTGTGACAAGTCTGTTGTCAATTCCCTCTTTGATATCATCACAAATGCGAAGTAGTGCCGACTGAGTGTTGTGACATGGTCGATACGCAGACTGTCTTGGATTTAGGAGATCATGCTCGATTAAAGTAGTCAGTAATCTGTGAGGCAACAATCCTTTCAAGAATTTTAGAAAGTTCGGGCAGATTGGCTATCGGTCTCGTATCAGACGGAGATGACGGAATGCGAGTTTTCGAAAGAGGGCGGATAAGCGCTTGATTCCACTGAGACGGAAATGAAGAAGTTTCTAATGAGTGGTTAAATAAGGTAATCAGATACGATGAAATCATAGGCCGAGCGATACGTAAAATATAAAGCGGAATTCCATCGGAACCCGACGCATACGAATGAAGCGGTCCCACAGAAATGAGCTTAAAAATCATGCAAGGTGTAATGGCAGAGAAAACAAATTCTGGACACTGAGATGGACGAGTAACCAGTGCAATGGCAGAAATGAAGTCGGCATACAAGCAAGGCAACAGAGCGTTAGAAACAGAAACATAAAATGAATTTAATAGATCAGGTGGAAAAAAACGTAGAGGAGAAACCAAGGATGATTTTACAAGACCCAAACGAGCCAGTTCTCTCCATAGTTTAGCAGGATCCGCGATATTTTTAAGAGTATTAAATTGAAACTCGCTTTTGGCACGCTTTATATCAATATTAAGCCGGTTACGAAAAAGTCTATAAGTGGCATAACCAAGTAAACTGTTAAAACGTTTTGCCTGCTTATACAGCTGTTCACGAGTACGAAGCCGGGTTTTAAGTTCAACTGTAAGCCACCGCGCAGGAGGCTTCCTGATAACGAATTCACGCTCAGGAGCCAACACATCAAGCGTTCCAAGCAAGGCATCGGACAGCACCGCACAAAGCTCATCAACTCCAGTAACGCCAGTCCAGTCACCAAGTCCGACACGACCACCATCAGTGATTGCCCGAATGCACGCAATGAAGTCTGTACTCTCAATGATAGACTGAAGGTGTTCACGAAACATGTCACCATCAATAGCTCTATAACTACGCCTTAAGATGTTACGCTCAATCACTAAGTGCATACCAAGTGACAGCGACAATTCAATGAGATCGTGACCAGCTATAAACGGGCACTCGGATTTAGCGAACATCAGGACCTTTTCACAATCGTCCACCGCAACAACATCAAGCCATGAGTCAGAAGTAGCCGTGTGATGCGTAGCATCTGAATGTACAATGTGCATTGATATGCCTGACATAAGTTCACGTAGATAATTAGCCTCAAAATTATTCGAAAGAAGGTCGCAGTTAAAGTCACCGCCAATGATTATATTTTTATACAGATGCGAAACACTAGTGAGTGTTTCAACAATTCATGTAAGAGGAGACCCTTAGGTCTTCTGTAAACTGACGCGAATAATACAGACTCGTTATTAGGTAAGCGGATTTCAATGATGAGAAATTCCGGAGAGTTGATGTCAACTCCCGAAGAAGCAGCAATAACTTTGACCTTCAATGAATCGTGAACAAAGCAGTCAACTCCTCCGCCTCGTCTACTCACTCGATCATTACGAATTAGAAAATATCCATCTAAAGCCACCAGAGCATCAGAAACATCAGAATGCAGCCATGTCTCCCCTCAGGGGTCGTGGGGCGGTCCCCCGGGTGTCCCTAGGGACTCCCGGGGCCGTCCCCGATACGGGCATTGCGAACCCGAGGTACCCAAGCACAGCAGCACCGTAATCTCCGTCGGCCGCGAGGCTGGCGGAGACCGGGGGGCCCTTTTCAGGGCCCGCGAGGTGGGAGGCCTCTATAAAAGTCAACCCGGCCGGTCGGGGCCGTGAGGGATTGAGCCCTAGCTCTCCCGCCGACCTATGGGAAGGAAAACCCAGACAGAAAACCGGGGGCCCGGCTACCCTCTTAGGAGTCTGCGGTTAGCTTCGGCTACCCAGCTCCAATAGCCGGTAGGGGATGGCGACCCTGACTTTAAACGCCCGGTCGGCCGGGACCGTTAGGGGGATGTTTTTACACCTCCCGCCGGCATAGAGGAAGGTCACCTCGATAAAAAACCACGGGGTTGATGGGGAGGGAGGTCCCCGTTCCCGAGGCGGGCAGGGATGTCGTCTCGCCGAGGGACGGGAAGGCCCCTCTTCCTTCCTCCATTGCACGCCGGTGCTCCGGCAGGAGGGGGAGGGGGGGTATCCCTCTTCTGACCCAGCCCAGGACGTGGTCCTGGGTTGGACGGAGGAGAGGCCCACACTCGGTGGTTGCACACCAGGGACGTGGTCCCACGGTCTGCCGAGCGTGGAGGGTCGTTGGGCCGCTCGGACGTATTCCGAGGTCGGGGCCAGCGACCTGGGTGGGAGATCGCCTGGGCCACTTGGACATATTCCGAGGTTGGGGCCGGGCGACGCTTGCGAAGGGAGACCCGTCGGGCCGCTCGGACGTATTCCGAGGTCGGGGCCGGCGGGTCTTGGCCGCCGGGTGAAATAGACCAGCGGCGCGCGGGTAACTCCGGCGGTTTGGGGATCGCATCCCTCCCGAACCCGGCCGTCGGAGTAGGCGGTTGGCCAAGGCGCGGAGGTTACCTCGGCCCTGGGCAAGGATTGCATGCCGGTCGCCACGGCGGGCACGACCTTGGGTGGGGTGCGACACCCTGTGGTCTGTCTGTCCGTGGGGCCCCCCGCGTGGCGGCGCCCGTCGCGGTGCCCACCGGGTCGGAGCGGTGGGAGCCCCGAAAGCCCATGGGGAGCTGGGCCTTGATGCCCTCTCCTCATGGGTGAGTAAGGGACATGGAGTCCCAGTCGCCCTGCTGTTGGCAGGGGGCTGGGGCATAGGGGGCAACCCCGAGCCGTGACGGGTAGCGGGATTTAAACAAAAATGAGCGATAATAAAACCCACACGAACAAAGAGGAGCAGCGCTCTGAAGAACAGAGCGTGAGCAGAGGCGAGAGCGGCGCCGCAAGACGTAGCAGTCTTGCGGCGCCAAAGAGTGTCAAGGAGAGGAGGGCCAGGGCAAGTAGCACTGGCTCCCTCTTCAGAGACACGGGAGAGGGTGTCAATTCCCGGAGCAATCCGGGGCTGCCTCGCCAAGTCGGCAACGGAGAAGGAGATGGGTCCCGCTCCCGGTCCCGGTCCCGGACCCGCCCGGCCGATAAGAAGGAGGAGGACGACGACAGCGACGTCGTCATGCGCGTCGACGGCGACAAAACGACCGACGTCGATGAACAGGCGGAGGGATCGACGCACTATGTCGACAGCTCCGACGAGCCTATCGAGGACCCCGGCAAGGACGGGTTCCTAAATAAGGCCGGGGACACGCGAGGGCGCCGTCCCACTAGCGGCGTCTATTATAGGAAGCGGGCGGAGATGGCCAAAAAGACGGCCGAGGCGGCGGAGCGGGAGTTGGGGAAAATCGGGGATTCCTCAGTTCCGGCCAACCTCTCCAAAAACCGGAAAATTAAGGAGATCCGGGAAAGGGAGAGGTTGAAACACGCTCCGACGGAGGAGATACCGGGCCTCATCTTCGGGGGCGTCGCCACCATAGACAAGGTGGCGGAGCGGTCCTCGAATCTGAACGGGAGGATGAGGGGGGCCCTCAATGACGCCGCGGCCACAATCGCCGCCGCCACGGGGCAATTGGTGCTCCGGATAACGGACTCGGATGTGGGTGTCGGCCGAGACATAGAGCTCGAGGAGCTGAGGCGCAAAGTCTCCGCCCAGGAGGCGGAGATCAGTGGCCTGCGGGCGTTGCAGGAAGGCAACGCCCAGCTGCAGCAACAGCTGCAAAAAATGCAGCAGCAAATGCTGCAGCTGCAGCAACAACAGCAGCAGCAGCAGCAGCCACAGGAGGGACGGCAGCACCAGCCGCCGCGCGCGCCCAGAGGGGCGAAGAAGCGACGCGCCAGCGTGGTCGACTTCGGCCCGGAGGAGACGGAAGATGCCCCCGTCGACGCCGAGATGGAGGAGGCCGCGGCCGCCGCCAGCACCAGAAGAGCGGTGCTGGAAGAAATCCGACGGGAGGGGATGCCGGCCGCGGTGAGGCCGCCGATCGGTGGCAAAACCAGGATCATCGACGGCGAAGTACCGCCGATGTCGCTGCCCCCGACCACCGCGGCCCGCGCCGTGGAGCCGGACCTGGAGGGCCGCCTATTCCGGGCGCTCTCTGGGAAAATGGAGGAGCTCTTCCGGGGGCTGGCGGCCGGGCTCGGTCTTGGGGCCGGACTGAGCGGCCCCTCGACAAGCGGGCCCCCGTCGGGGCCAAAGAAGGTAGCGGCAAAACCTGCTCCCGTTGCGCCCGCGCCCGCCGGGCCGGCCGGGGGCGGGAGAGGCGCGAGCGGCGCGCCCGGGGCCCCTCCAGTGACACGCAAGGGCGCCGAGCCCACGAAGGGACAGAAGAAGGTTGCCGGGGGGAGGGAGCAGCCCCCTCCTTCCAAGCAGGCGCCGAGACCCCCAAGCGCCCCAGCAGCCGCCCCGACGACCCAATCCTGGGTTGAGGTGGTGGGGCGCAAGGCGAAGAAGGCCGGCGGAAAGGCTCCCACGCCCGGCTCGGGGGGTACTGGGGCCGCAAAAAAGCCCGGTCCCACGCCCGGCTCGGCGGGCGCCGCCGGGAAAAAGGGGGGGGAGTAGCGGGGGCCCCCGCGAGGAAGAGCCCCGGGAGAAGGCCGCCTCGCACCGCGGCGGTCACCCTCACATGTCCTGAGGGTGACTACGCCGAGTGCGTCGGGGAGGCGAGAAAGGCCATTAAGCTCTCTGAGCTCGGCCTGGACCGCGCCCCGAACGTGCGAAGGACGGCGACCGGGGCTCTCAGTTTTGAAATCGCGGGTCCCGACAACGCGGCCAAGGCGGACGCCCTGGCCGCTAAAATGAGAGAGGCGCTGGCGGCTAGGGCCGGCGTAAAAGTCGTCCGTCCGGAGATGACTGCCGAATTGCGGCTCTCCGGATTGGACGACTCTGTCCAAGAGGAGGAGGTGAGGGCCGCGCTGGGGGAGAAAGGGGGAGTTTCCCCAACCTCCATCCGGACGGCCCCGCCAGGAGGGCGCCGGGGGGCATGAACACAATGTTCGTCAGGTGCCCCCGGCTGCGGCAAACCGGCTCGCGAAAGAGTCGAGAGTGGACATTGGGTGGGCGCGTGCCAGAATCGAAGTCCTGGCGAAGCGCCCACTCCAGTGTTTCCGCTGCCTGGAGGTGGGGCACACGCGGGCGACGTGTAAGGGCCGAACCGACCGCACCGGAGCGTGCTACCGGTGCGGCGTTGTCGGGCACGAGGCCCGAGGCTGCACGGCGCCCGTAAGGTGCGCCGTCTGTGCCGACGCGGGCCGCCCATCCCAGCATAGGATGGGCGGCCAGGCCTGCCCTGCTGGGGGGGGGGAGGGCCCGCGCTCGGGCGGCGCCCCCTGCCTCCGGGAGGAAGGAGAGCGCCCGGCCCCCAAAGGGGCCCGCGGCGACCAACGACCGGGCGAGGGGGGGGCCGAGTGCCGCCGCCGCCGCCACCGTCGCGGGCCGCCCCCTCCGCCGCCAAACCGGCGGTGAGGGAGGTGAGGGACCTGACCGGCCACAGAGTGACCGTTGTGCCCCCGACCAAACCGGTCGCGGGCGAGGGGAAGATGGAGTGGTCGAAGGGTCCGAAGTCCGTGGGGTGGACGGACGGGCCCGCGGGGGCACAGGCGGCCACCGGGCCCAAGGTAGAGGCGGCCCTCCCCCGGGAGGAACCCGCCGAAATGGAGGTGGAGGCGGAGGAGCCTGAACCGGGCTACTTGTAATGCCCCTTCGCCTCCTACAAGGTAACTTGAACCACGCCCGCGCCGCCCAGGATTTATTCCTGCACACGATGGCGGAGCGCGGGTGTGGTTTGGGGGTGGCGGCGGAGCCGTACGCGGTCCCGGCGGGCCACCCCTGCTGGGCCGCGGACAGGGCTGGCTCTGTCGCCATTGTTTGGAGGGACACGCCCGAGTCCCCCCCGTGCTCGCGCACCGAGAGCGGGGTGGGATTCGTGGCGGTCAGGTGGGGGCTCGTCTCCGTTGTGGGCGTCTACGCCCCTCCGAGGTGGAGTCTCGCCGAGTTTGAGGAGGTGCTGCACGACTTGGACGCGTGTGTCCGCAGGCACCTCCTCGCGACGGCGGGACGGGTTATCGTGGCGGGGGATTTTAACGCCAAGAACCCCCTTTGGGGTTTCCCCGCCGCGAACCCAAGAGGGCGTGCCTTGGAGGGGTGGGCGTCGGGCCTGGACCTGTGTTTGATAAACACGGGCCGCCGTAGCACGTGCGTGCGCCGGCAGGGGGTGTCCATCGTGGATCTCACGTGGGCGTCCCCCCCTGCCGCGCGCATGATACGCAGCTGGGGGGTGATGGTCCGCAGGGAAACCCTGTCGGACCATCGGCAGATAGAAATGGAGATATCTGCAGCCCCCCGGGACGTGCTGGCCCGGCGCCGCGCAAACGAGGCGTCCCGACGGAGATGGGCCGTCAAGAAGTTAGAGCCCGACCGGTTGCGGGCGGCGGTCATCGCCCTTACTTGGGGCGATGACGAGAATGCCGCGCGCGCCGGTGAAGGGGGGGGGCCTCGACATTGACGAAGAGGTAGAGCGGCTGCGGGGCATCATGTCGCAAGCCTGCGACGCATCGATGCCCCGCGCCAAGAGGCCCTCCCCCAAGAGGGCGGCGTACTGGTGGACGGAGGACATCGCCGAACTTCGGCGAGCCTCCGTCCGCGCAAACCGCGAATGGCTCCGCGCCCGAGCGGGGCGCGGAGCCCGCGACGAGAGGGAGACTGGGGAGGCCTGGCGCGTCGCCCGCCAGGTCCTCTCCAGAGCGATCAGGGCGGCCAAGAGCAGGGCCTGGGACGAGTTGCTCTCCGCGCTCGACGAGGATCCGTGGGGGCGTCCATATAAAATGGTCCTCAAAAAACTGAGACCATGGACGCCCCCAATTACGGAAACCTTGGACCCCCCATTGGTCGGCAGGGTTATAGATACTCTCTTTCCTGCCGACCTAGGAGGAGCCGTCCTCTTCCCCGTGGCAGATGCCCCGGGGTGGAGCGACGAGCTGGGGGTGTCCGAGGAGGAGCTGGGGAGAGCACTCCGCAGGGTCAAGAGGGGCAAGGCCCCTGGCCCTGACGGGGTCCCGGGCCGAGCGTTAATCTTGGCCGCGGGGGGATTGGCCGGTCGGCTGAAGCGAGTTTTTGACGAATGCCTGAGGACCGGCCGTTTCCCCAATCGCTGGAAGGAGGCCAGTCTGGTCCTCCTGCCGAAGGAGGGTAAGCCCGCGGACTCCCCGTCTGCGTACAGGCCGATATGCCTGCTCGACGAGGCTGGCAAACTTTTTGAAAGGGTAATCGCCGAACGCCTCGTCGGGCACCTGTCCCGGCGCGAGGGTGGTGGCCTCTCCGACGAACAATTCGGATTCCGTGCGGGAAGATCGACGATTGGCGCGAACCTTCGCGTCGTCTCCCGCACGGAAGCAGTCACGAGCGGGGGGGGGGGTGGCGTTGGGCATATCTTTTGACGTGTCCAACGCATTTAACACCCTCCCCTGGACTGCGATCGGAGAGGCCCTACGGAGGTTCGGCGTTCCCGCCTACTTGGTGGCGGTGATCGCCGATTACTTCCGGGGCAGGGGCGTATCATATGTCGGCCAGGACGGGGTGTCGAGGACCAGGCTCATCGAGCGCGGTGTTCCGCAGGGGTCCGTCCTGGGACCCCTGCTATGGAACATTGGCTACGACCTGGTCCTGCGGGCCATTCTCCCCGCCGGCTGCTGGTTGTCCGGGTACGCGGACGACGTGTACCTGGGCGTCGGCGGGGGGAGCTGGCAGGAGGTGGCCGGACTGGCCAACGCGGCGGCGGCCACGGTGGTGAGTAAAGTGAGGGAGCTGGGCCTCAGGGTGGCCCCGCAGAAGACGCAAGTCACGTGGTTTTTCAACCGCGCTCTGCGGGGCCCGCCCCCGGAAACGAGGCCCAGCATCTACGTTGAGGGAGTCCGCGTCCCGGCCACCCCCCAACTCAAATATTTGGGGGTGTGGCTGCACGAGACGGGCAGCTTCGGCGAGCACATCGCCCGCACGGTGCCAAAAGCCATGACCATGGCAAACTGCCTGGCCAGGCTGTTGCCCAACCTGGGCGGCGCCGGCGGGCGGGTGCGTCGCTTATATGCGTCGGTCGTCCACTCAGTGCTCCTCTACGGAGCGCCTGTCTGGGCGGAGGAGGTCATGCAGAACGACCGCCTAGGCAGGCAACTGAGGGCCGCCCAGCGCATCATTGCGAATAGGGCGGCCAGGACGTACCGGACCGTATCCCACGTGGGGGCGACGGTCCTCGCCGGCATTCCCTCGATCGATCTCTTGGCGGGTTCTCAGACGAGAACCTACCGGAGGATAAGGGAGATCGAATCGAGGGGGGGCATAGTCGTGCCCAGGGCGAGGGCCTTGCTGAAGCGCCGAGCCAAGGAGACCCTCTTCCGGGAGTGGAGCGCCATGCTCACACTCCCACAGCGGGCGGGGAGGAGGGTCCGTGAGGCAATCCAGCCATTCCTACGGGAATGGCTGGAACTCAGAAGGGGACGCGGACTGACGTTCCATGCGGCGCAGGTCTTCTCGGGACACGGTTGTTTCGGGGAGTACCTGTGCCGCATTGGAAAGGAGAGCACCACCGGCTGCCACCACTGCCCGGAGGCGACGGACACGGCGCAGCACACGCTGGAGCATTGTCCGGCGTGGGAAGAGCTGCGTCGTGTTCTCCGGGCGGAGATAGGAGGGGACCTCTCCCTGCCGGCCATCGTCGAGGCGGTGGTCGGACCACAGGGAGAGGTCAAATGGTCGGCCTTTGTCTCCTTCTGCGGCAGCGTAATGTCGCGGAAGGAGGCAGCCGAGAGGATCAGGAGGGGGGAGGTAGACCCCCCTCCCGACAGCGACGGTGACGGCGGCGGCGGGGGCGGGCGACCACCGCCGCCGCGACGACAGCGACGGCGGCGTGAGCAGCGTCGCTGCCCGACGCGTACGGACGCCCCCCGCGCCACGGCCCGAAACAGGGCGGGGAGCGCGGGGAGGTCGTCGCCGCCGCTGACGCGGCGGCGCGCACTGCTGCGCCGTCGTCGCCCGTCTGGGGGTGACGGCTGCGGCGGGAGCGGCAGCCACCACGACGACAATGGGCCGCGGCTGCCGCCAAACGGCGGCGCCGCCCCCCGCGTCTTGTCCCCCTCGTCTGGGGGGGACACCTGACGCTAGGGGGGGGGTGGTCGGTGGCTGGCGGGGGTTTGCCTCGGTCGCTGCGGGCCTTACCGTTCGTTGGAGGCCCGCTCCCCCCGCTATTAGGCCCGGGGGGGAGCGCCGAGGCGGCTGCGGGCCTACGTATTTGGGCCTGCCCCCCCCACGCCTGGCGGTCATCGTCCGTCCCCACCCGGGAGGTCAGCCCCCCCCGCCCACCACCCCTGCCCAAACGGGGGGGGGAGCGGGGGGGCTCGGATACGAGAAGGAGCAGCCCCCCCCCTGCTTGGGAGGGGGGCGGATGGGGGTGCGGGCGCGCGAGCGGGGGCTCCCGCGCGCCCGCAACCAGAAAACCCCCAATGTGACGGGTGGCGGGCCGGGGCGGGGATCCCCCCGGTCCGCCACAACAGAAGCGGCAGCCTTATAGGCTAGGGGGGGAGGACTAGCCTCCCCCCAGGACAGGTGCCCTTACGGGCACGGCGCGGAGGGAGTCCCGGATGAATCATGGCGTTTCCCGGGGCTCCCTCACACCAAACGCGCCGAGAAGGATCTCCGCGGGGTTTTAGCCGGTAGGAATCCGGCACTCCTCCGTCCTCTCCCCCGAGGGCGGGGGGTCTTCCCCCTCAGAACATCAGAGGGGGCCCTGGGCCACATACTGGGCTTGCCCGGGAACCCAGGGTCGAATATTTCCCCGCGTCAAAAAAAAAAAAAAAAAAAAAGAATGCAGCCATGTCTCAGACACCGAAATGACATGAAATGAGTTAGCAGCAAAACGTATTTTAATTAAATCAATATGTCCCCGAAGGGAATTAGCATTAAACTGAGCTAAGCAAAATTGAGTAGACGAGACAGACTTACAATGTGCAACGGAAGACAATGATTGGTCAGGCAATAACCGGTCGGAACGTGCACGTCAAATGAGCTTATCAAGATCGGCACTCGAATCAACCTAAATAACAGGCTTACCGTCCGAGTGTCTAACACGAATACAGCCATCCCTCACCCAGATATATTTATAAGACTTCTCCCTGACAACACGCTTAGCCTGTTGCAGCAAATCATACTTATCCTTAGGGAGAAACTCGTTGACGTACACATTTCGATCCGAACCGCTATCGCAAACCTCCCTCTGCTTAAGCGTACGCCGTGCTCGCTTTCTAGCAATAACCGTATCACAAACCGCACCAGAGGCTAAGGTTACAATATAAAAATTCGTAGTGACCGGTAAGGGCCGGTCGCGAGCTGCCACCGGTTGAGGCTTACGTACAACGGGTCTGACGTCCAGAATGTGGCACGACAGATCCGTGACATCGAGGGTCTTGAACACGTTGCGAACACATGCCAAGGGGGTGATAGATATTACCGCAGGTACACCCGATATAATGAGCTTGTTAACACATTGAGAAACTCTCCGATTGCTTTTCAGCTCACGTATCTCATTTTTTAGAGCAGCGCACTGTTGCTCCAAAACATTAATACGTTGACAGTTCCTATCAACATTGTTCGCAACACTGTTAAGCTGATTAAGTTTCTCACTGAGTTCACAATTTGTTCGCCGTTGGTCCTCAACAAATGCGGAGAATTGCGCATCGGACGACTCAACGAATGCGGAGAATCGCGCTTCGGATGACTTCAACTGCTCGACCAGTTGACGCAAAAGCGCATTCGTTGTGTCGTCAGTCCCCGAATGTGTCAGAGTGCAGGTACCAGCAGGAGCAACCGTACCAGTAAAGTCAAACAGCTCGGTACACTCAACCCCTGGTGTAAGAGGGGCAGCAGATGAGGCAGCCAATGACATGCACGGCTCAACACAATCATCACCCAGTGCTGGAGTTAGTGAAGCCGCTAATTCCTTACAGCATTGGTCCGCATATTTGTAGGTGGCATACGCCTTAACGCAACCAGGATGGAAAAGTCTTTTGCACTCACACTCAACATTAGCCGTCGCAATCGACTTCTTGCACCTAATGCACGCACGTTGCATAATCAATCCGTTAACTACAGCAGAGAATAGAACCAAAGAATGCAGTACAGCAGTCCGACAGGTAACAGATGGCAGTACGTCTCGGAGTCCACAGATGTCGCCACAAGCATGAATCAGATGGTAACACGTGCAGAATTTCAGGCACAAGAGATAGTACCATGCAGAGAAGAGAAGAGCAGGAGCATGCGCAGCAAGATCCACGTCAATTCCAAGATCAGGCAAGAGTGAGGTTAGAATCAGAAGCGATATTTCAGTTCAAGCCATCCGGTGCAGTAGTTGCAAGGAAAGAAAGAAAATATATCAGTCTTGACAAGCAACAAAAGAACTTGCTAAGCCTGCAACAAAACAGCCCGAAGGCAGCTTACGGCAGAGATAGAGTTCACCGAATATAGGAGCAGAGAAACACAGAAACAGAGAGAGACAGAGAAAGAGAGACAGAGAGACAGAGAGACAGAGAGACAGAGAGACAGAGAGACAGAGAGACAGAGAGACAGAGAGAGAGAGAGAGAGAGAGAGAGAGAGAGAGAGAGAGAGACAGAGAGATTGATTGATTGAGCTTTATTAGCCTTCTCGGCTATTATTTACATCAAATATCTTTACAATTCTTCTACATGAGGTACAATATATTCTTTTAACATACGTTTAAATTGATCTAATTTTTCACATTGCCTTAATTTAGTCGGTAAGGCGTTGTACATATTCAAACCTTCATAAAACAAACTTTTTTGCCCGCTTTTCGTTCTACGAAATTGTATTGCAATACTCCCGGTCTGTCTCGTTTGCCTTCCACTCACATCCCCTACTATTTCTATCCTATTACCTAAGTGTTTTGGCAACATACCTTTTACTATCTTAAAAATAAAAATACACACATTGTATCTTAGCCTCTGTCTCACACTCATAAACCTAAGGGTTTGCAGCATTAATTCTACTTTAGTATATCTCGAACATTGCAAAATGACTCTCATGGCTCGGTTTTGAGCCACTTGCAGTTGATTCAGCTGCGTTTCACCCATGCCTACTAACAACGTTGCACAATACTCAAAATGAGGTGCTATGATTGACTTATACACAGTACATCTAGTGTACACCGATATATCATTCCCTATTCTATTCAGAAAGCTTACTTTTTTTCCGATTTTTTTTAACATATAATCACAGTGATCCTCCCAACGGAGTCTACTATCAATCATAACACCCAAATGTTTTGTTTTCTCCATACGTTCTATTACAGTTTCATCCAAGCTTTTCACTATTATGTCTGTTTTTAATTCTTTCCTTATACTTCTAACTATCATATATTTGGTCTTATCTGCATTCAATTTCAACATATTTACATTCATCCATTCTTTAACTATACCGAACACCATATTTAATTTCATTTCTAATTCTTCACAGCTTTCTCCTGTTACACTTACGGTCGTGTCATCTGCAAATAACTTAAATCTACTTCCCTTAGGACAGACTTTAACTATATTGTTTATATACAGAATCATCAATAGGGGTCCTAGTACAGATCCCTGTGGCACGCCATACACAGTATCAATTATTTTAGAACATATATCATTGAATCTAACTTGCTGCTTTCTATTACTTAAGTACGATTTTATTCATTCCAATACAACTTCTCTTATTCCATACTGATATAATTTTTCCAATAATCTTACTCTATCTACTGTTTCGAACGCTCTTTTAAGATCCAGGAATATTACTCCTACCATTTTTTTCTCCTCAACTAACCGCTTCCAGTCCTCGATAATACTTTGAATTGCTGTCTCACACGACTGTTGTTTCCTAAATCCTGATTGATGTTCGGTTATTATTTCATTATCTTCTATAAATTTTTCCAACTGTCTTTTAACAACTAACTCTAAAACTTTTTCATACATCGGTAACATATTAATCGGTCTATACTCGCTCGCTTTTTTTGGCTTATTTACTTTTGGTATCGGTATTATCGTGGATGTTTTCCACCCTTCTGGACATTTACCTGTACTAAGCGAATCATTTATCACCCCTACAAATTTGTCTTTTATCTCATGTATCACCATTTTTAGTATATTACTGGTTATCCCTTCCTCTGTTCCGCTCTTTTGTGGCAGTTCCCTAATAATTTGTATCAAATCACTTGCATCAATTGGCTCAAAATTTTCCATGATATCCTTACACTCAATTACATATATAGATCTCCTACCTGCCCTATTCATTTTCTTATTATTAACAGATTTCACAATATTACTAATACTTTTTACATAATATATATTAAATTTATCAGCTATATTACATTCTTCTATGTCATCTAATATTTCAAAATCTACATTATCAATGTCCACTGAACCCCCCTGCTCACCCTTAATTAATTCTTTCAGTTTTCCACATTTTTGTAGGATCACCCTTATTATGATCTATCATATTCTCATAATATTCTTTCTTTTTTGTCTTGATAAGTTTTACTACTGCATTTCTTTCACTTTTGAAAAATGCCCAGTCCTGATCCATACCTGTGCTAACCGCCCTACTGTAGGCCTCATCCTTTCTTACTGCTGCCATTCTTATTTCATCTGAAAACCATTTTTTCCCTTCCCATATTTTCGGAATTTTAAATTTTTTCTTAGGCGCTACAGTATCCAATACATTTACTATACTATTAACAAACCTCTCAGCCCTTGTATTTACATCTAGCCCTTGACCTTGCTCAATTCTTTCCCCCATTATACTAAGAAATTCATCAACATCAAACTTACTATAATCCCTGCCTCTAAATTCTTTATATTTATTATCTTTTATATTTAAATTAAATTCAACTTTGAGCCCTGCATGGTCCGTTATTTTAGGTTTCTCATTCACCTGTACCTTTACTATATTATTAGAAAAAATTAAGTCTATAATCGTTTGACTATCCTTTGTAACTCTCGTCGGATTATCAACATATTGCTTCATCCCTAAGTTTTGCATTATCGTTAGTAATTTCTTTGAATAGAATGAATCTACCGTTATATCAATATTAAAGTCTCCTATTACCATACAGTCATTTTTTATTATTAAATTTTCTACTGTATCTTCCAAAAAATTCACAAACTCACCATCCGACGCGCTCGGCGAGTGATAAACTACCGCTATCACATTCCTATACATATTCTCTCTCACCACCATATTCTCTATACATATTCTCTCTCACCATTTCTATCGCCACGCACCAACAGTTTGACTCTATCTTTTTCTTCTCAACTATCTTAAATTTAATATCATCCCTAACTTATAAAAAAACTCCTCCTGTATATCTATTTTTAGCATCACATCTAACTATACTATATCCCGGTACATTGACCTCATTATCCTCTATCTCTACAGTCAATCTCGTCTCCGATAACGCTAAGATCGCAGGGTTCATTCTCTTCATAATCTGATGTTGTATCTCGTCCTTATGCGCCAAAAAGCTCTGAGCATTCGTATACCAAAGTAATTCAGCATCTTCCTGTAGTTGCTATTTCGCGTCTTCCCAGCCAGCTCTCTTTTTTTCTTCCTTTAGTACTCTCTTAAATGTAGGACACTCCGAATCTACCGCCTCATGTTCTAAATTCAGCTTCAAATTATACGTCTTATTCTTATACATACAATTTATACAGCTCTTTTTTGTTGCCGTACAATCGCTCGCCTTATGGTTTCCTGCACATTTGAAACATGCTTCCTGCCTCGTGCAATTCTTAGCAATGTGGAAGTAACCCCAGCATTTGTAGCATCTTACGACGCTAATAAAGTTGTATACTACACATTTTCTCCAACCTATATTTAATCTTCCTTTTTTTATCATCTCTTCATGTGTACCATCATCTACCTCCAAAATCAGAGATCCCTCTACACGGGATCGCTCGTTATTCTTGTCTCTTCCTTTATATAATCTCTTCACTATCCGCATACAGAGATCATCTCCAGCTACACCTTCAATTTTATTCTGTTTCTTAATCGCATTTAACAACTTATCATCATCCATTTTCATTTCATCTTCTCCAACATTAATTATTTTAATCTTGGGTTTCTTCCACTCTGGCTCATCGACCTTGAAATCCTCTCCCATTGTCGCCTGAACCTTGTCCTTTAACCTTTTCATTTCTTCACCAGTCTCACATCCAAGAATAACTGCTCCTTTACCTCCTTTTCTCATTTTTGAGATTCCAACTTCCATGTTCTTAATGTCGATTTTTTCTTTTACTATCTTTTTTGTATCTTCACTCTCCTGTTGTATTTTTGGTTTAACAATCAAAATATTCTCTTTTTTCTTCTCTCTAACCGCTTCACTATAGCTCCTCTGCGCACCTCCTGTCGGTCTATATACTCCTTCCCGTATCATTCTTCTCAATTCTTCCATTTCTTGCTTAACGCCTCCCATCTCTTCTCGAACTATCTCCTTGATCCATGTCTTAACTTCTTTTTTACATGCCATTTCGTCTCTCATTCCTTTCACCGTTTTGATAAGCCAATCTATCTTTTTATCCACATCGGATGTTATGCCTGCCGCTCCGCTCACGGCTGTTGACCTATTTCCACTACCTTGTGCCGTACTCATTTTTGCCGATCCTGTTGTTTTTTCTGCCGATGCCGCTGTTTCCGTCAACAATACTGCACGCTTCATCGCCGAACTGGATTCCCCACTCTTACTATCTTTTATAGTGAATATTTCGTACTTTCCATTACAAGGGAAAAGTTTATTATCCGCATTATACACTTTATGCAGTTTAAGACAACTTTGATGAAATCCCTTGTCACACGGTATGCATTTATACAACTGCGTTTTTATCTCATTTTTACACGCCCTACATATACAGTTACTCGCCGACTCACTCATTGCTCATTACCATATAATATACCGTTCTTCCTTATCGACTACCTATCGCCCAAAGTTTTAATTCGTTGCCACCGTTGGCGTAATCACGGCAACCACGTGGCAATATTCATTATGCCGAATCACCAAAGCCAATATCTCCACAAAATATTTTCATTTATTTCACTCCAATTCAAGACAACACAATTGTCTCAAATCATCACTTCCACTAACTCTCCGTCCTTAACTGCACCTTTGATGAAAATCACCAGTTCAAGAAACTGATATTTCCACCGAAATACCCGCTTATTGCAGGAGCGCACTATGACACGTCTACTCAGACACGTCGCGGTTGGTTGAGAGAGAGAGAGACAGAGAGAGAAAGTGAGAGAGAGAGAGAGAGAGAGAGAGAGAGAGAGAGAGAGAGAGAGAGAGAATCAGAATCAGAATCAGAATCGTCATTTATTAGACGCTCTGGGACTACATCCCCTAAAGCGTCAAAGCTAAATTACAAAAAGAGTAACAAGATAAACATAAGACATGCATTTATACATAAGAAGTAACTACAAAAGTATATATATAAAGATAAAAGAATAAAGAAAATAAAGAAAATACAGATGCTATAAATGACGTGTTAATACAGTATCTTAGCACTTACAACTAATAAGAAATATCCTTAACTGAAAGGTAATGTACAATGTCCGTAACCGAAAGATAATTACAAAAGCCGTAAAATAAGAAGGGTACGCTCAGGTCTACCGACAGAAGTCTCATGCGCCTGAAGACGAAAAACGCGAAAACAGGAATTCATATAGTTTGGCCTTGAAAGAGCCGATGCACGTCGCGTTGCGAATGTCAGAAGGGAGAGAATTCCACAGCTCGGCTGCAGTAGAACAAAAAGATCGCTTATAGAATTCAGTACGGCAGAGCGGAAGGTTCAGGACATCGATGGGAGCTCTAGTATTGCGCTGTATGCTTTCATGCCTAAAAGTAAAATTGCTGTAGATAACTTGCGGTTTCTTCTTCCTGAGTATCGAGAATGTCAAGTTTCCCAGGAAATACGACCGCCTAAGATCGACCCTGAGCCAGCCCAGCCTGACAAGATACGGAGTGATGTGTTCGTCGCGCTTTATGTTAAAAATGAAGCGGACACTTCTGTTAAGAGCTCTCTGCAGACGCAGGTTATGCTGCCCTGTGATATTAGTAAAAACGGTACAACAGTAGTCAAAATGAGGAAACATTAAGGCAGAGACAAGCTTCACACGAAGAGGGACAGGGAGAAGCTGCCTGCAGAGTTTAAGCTGATAGAGAGCCGAATTTACTTTGGAGATCGTTTTGGTCGCCTGTTTTTCCCATGAGAGAACGCTGTTAATTGTGACACCCAAGTATTCCACCGAATCCGAGAAAGGGATCACGGATTCACCGACACGAACCTGAGGCACAGAGTCCAAGTCGACGTTTCTTACAAAGCGCAGAGTTCCCAGGATCATCGCCTTTGTCTTACCAGGGTTGATCGTAAGCTTGTTGTCGACAGCCCACTGTACAATCCTCGCTATATCCTCATTTATTCTCCTGATACCGTCCAGAAGAAACTCAGGCTCTGCGTGAAGATAGATCATAAGATCATCCGCATAGAAATTGTACTTGCAGTGCTGTAGTACATTTCCGAAATCCACCAGGTAGAGGAGAAAAAGTATCGGTCCGAGTACAGAACCCTGTGGTACTCCCTTTCGAACAGTTCTCTCAGTCGACAACATCCCAGTGGATGGATCGCGAACCGCCTGTCTTCTATTGGTTAAGTAGGAACAAAGCCAACGTAAGGTAGAACAGGCAAAGCCAAGATTCATGGCCTTGCCAATCAAAGTGTCGTGACAGACATTGTCAAAGGCCTTAGAAAAGTCAAAAAATACGGCTATGGTAATCCTCCTCTTATCCGCAGCCAGCCTGACCTCGTCCAAGACCCTTATGAGCGCCGTCTGCGTGGAAAAATCCTTTCTGTAGGCAGACTGAAAAGGATCGAGAAGGTTGTGTTCCTCTAAGTATTTCATAATCTGGTCCGCCGCAATGCGCTCGAGGACCTTGGCGGTGGCACACAAAATTGAGATCGGCCTGAAATCATTTAACACGGCAGGACGTCTCACCTTAGGGACGGGGCAGACAATGGCTGACTTCCAGACCTCAGGAAAAACCCCGTTGGTAAAGCAAAAGTTGAAGATGTGAGTCAGGGCTGGAAGGATGCTCGGGAGCGCCCCAACTAAAAGGCTCCGAGGGAGTCCATCCACTCCCGTGGCATCCGACTTGCACCTGCCGATGGTCCGAACAATATCCAGCGGCTCAATGTTGCACCAATAAAATTTAGAGTCGTCGTACGCAGTTTCGCCCAAGTAGATGACCGGGCCACAGCTCGAGCTCGACGTCACGTTGCACGTGAAGTGGTCCACAAGTTGCTCGCAGGTAAAAGCGAGATTTTCTGTCCTTGCTTTGGATTTAAGAAGACCATATTTTCGTAGTTTTCTCCAGATCTCGTTAGGCTCATTTAGATCCTGGAACTCCTTGTGGAAGAACTGAGACCTAGCCCTCCGCACCTCGACCTGCACCGAGTTTCTAAGGCGTCTAAAGGTGAGGTAGTTAGCATCAGTTCTACGCCTCATCCAGACTCTTCTGGCCCTATCCCTCTCCCTCATCCGGGATTTGATATCCTCAGTGAGCCAGGGTGCTGGCAGGTACCTGGGTTGCATGACTCGGAAAGGAGCGTGCTTGTCGTAACATGTCAGAAGAAGGTTATTGAAGGTATCAACCTTTGCATCGACACTTGCTGCAGAGTATAGCCCGGTCCAATCCAGAGACCCAAGCTCTTCGAGGAAAACCTCTGGATTAAAAGCTCGAAAATCCCGAACTCGGATAGTGCGTTTAGGGATCCGCTCAATCCTGACATCATAAGTGATAGCGATGAGATCGTGAGCCGATAGAAAGCAGGCCTCGCGCTGTTCGTAATCGACAAGTTTATTAGCCTCGTCTATAAGGCACAGGTCGAGCAGGGTGGAGGCAGTACGGGTATGATGCGTAGTGGTGTAAGGCACGAGAAAAAAGTTAGATGCGCTTACAAATGATCGAATATGCTCCGAATCAAAGGTCGAAGAACAAAGATCAGCATTAAAATCTCCGAAAATAATGGAGTGTTTATAATTAACCGACAAATCAGAGAAGACGTCAAAGAAATCCGAAAATCCGCAGTGTGGTGGTCTATAAACAACGGCTAATAGTATTTTGGAACAGTTCCTGACGGAAATCTCAAGGATTAGATGTTCAGGACCTTCACAGTTGACGTTCCCGGATTGGCGCAAGGTCGAGGCTTGAAGAGAGTTTGACACGTATACTGCCACCCCCCCGCCGCCCCTACCAACACGATCGCATCTCAAGAGGTGATATCCATATAGAGAGACCATGTGGTCAGGTACCTGCGGTTTTAGCCAGGACTCAGATATACAGATAATATGATATCCCGAGCCGACGAAAAAGGATCGAAATTCGTCCAAATGAGCGAGTAGCGACTGGCAGTTAACATGACAGAGTCGTAAGCGATTTCCAAAATTATTGTCCATAATTTATACTGCTCATCCTGTCCGCAACTCTTCTACGCAGAATCGGGCAATTTCTGTCGTCCAGTGCCGAATGCTCACGTCCAGCATGAGGCAGCCATCTCGCGCAGTTTCCACACATAGGAGTAGCACTTCTGTTTGTGCAATTCTTAGTTTCGTGACAGCCAGTGCAGTGTCCACAGATAGCCTCAAAGCGACAGTCCTTCGCGAAGTGCCCGAAAGCGAGGCATTTATAGCATTGGAGTACCCTTACGTAGTCCGAGATTCCGCAGGCGAAGTATCCGATAAAAACAGATTTGCTCTTAAGAAGGAAAGTACGAACGTCCGGAGTAACTTCTATCACGCAGTTAGTAGTGCGCCGATTGTCTCTCTGAGGGTACATATAGATAACCTTGGCCGAATTGGCGTCAAACGATTTAAGATTCAGAGCGATTAAGTCCGATTTTATCTCATCCCTTGACATACTGCAGGGCACGCCACGTATTAACAGTCGCGGATTTATTTTGCCCTCCTGCTCGAGTTTGAGCCCAGCTCTTTCGAGTTCAGAGGAGTTCGTAATCTTAGGCAAGTCTACAGATAAAGCTTCAATTCGTACACCGTTATTTCTGGCAGACGAGACCCTATTAACTCTAAGATTATATTCAGCAGGCTTTATGATTTTTTGAAGCGTATCTTTGGTTTTCTTGGACGTTTTGTATTTCGCCGCGAAGTCCTCCCTAGGGGTAACGATTAGGTTCGTAGTTTTTGGTCTTATAATAGGGGGGCCACGAGCCACTCTCACCCACGACTGCTCAGTGGCAGCCACTGCCGCATATGAGGGCATAGAGGGGGGCCCGGATATCTCGCTCGCGCACGCAACGGGGCCTTCACCAGGCGTACAAGATGCGATTCTATCGCAAGTGTTTCGCACGACATCACCGACAATGCCTCTAAGTCTCTTCTCAAAATTCTTGTGCAGAATGTTATTATCTAGCAAGCTCAGATATGCAGCAGACAGCTCAGCAAAAGCTTCCTCGCAAGCGCGAAAGGCTGTTTCGATGTGAGTTCTCTTTTCTAGAGTCTCTTTACTGGAGAGAAGAAGCTTAGTGACACCGTCGTGATGTGAATATGTAATTTTTCTGAGGGAATTAACCCAAGACGCATTCATATGTGGATTTGGTATTACATCCGATGTTGTTGACGATTTCGCTGGTATACGTCGTGTAGTGCCCTTAGACTTGTTTGTGTTGACATTTGACGCCGCGGCTTCCAACGAGTCCGTCATCGCGTCCGCAAGAGCCAATCAACGACAAAGACGCATGCGCACGCCGCACAGATGGCCGGAGGAGAATCGAGATCCAGGTAGAATTCGGCAAGATCCGCAGAGGGAAGATATTCGGCGAATCTCAATCCCGTGGATATAAGTCAAAGGATAAGCAAGCGAAGAGGCCTTGCAACTTACACTCTGCAAAGAAGGAAGGCCCCGAGGGGCATTGGGCGGCAGAAAATTCTCACAGTAATCAGAGCGATATTAGACACGTCTGGGTATACTCACGTCACAGATGAGAGAGAGAGAGAGAGAGAGAGAGAGAGAGAGAGAGAGAGAGAGAGAGAGAGAGAGAGAGAGAGAGAGAAAGACAGAGAGAGAGAGAGAGACAGAGAGAGAGAGACAGAGAGAGAGAGAGAGAGACAGAGATTGATTGATTGATTTGTTTATTATGCCGAAACGTCGGCTTAAGGGCAAAGATACAACATAGCGAAGACATAGAATGCAAGAAAAACTCTCAGAAAAGAAAAGTTGATTAACAAATAAATTGCAACCTAATGCATTACTTAAAGACTAATTTTTAAACTAGAAGAAAAAAGAAAAAGCAAGAACATAAAATAACTTAATGTAAGTTTAAGAACTAACTTATATTACGAACGCAACTTAAACTATAATTATATGTATAACGCAACAACTAGACTGTCGACTAGACGATAATACATTGCACCAATACAATTCACACATGAAGGCCTAGAGTATCAAACAGAATCAGATGTAAGTAAAAACAAGCGGAGAAGGTCTTTGAAGGATGCAAGAAAAGATGCTGATGTTATGTTGTTAGAAAGAGTATGCCAAAGACGTATTGAAGAAAGGCGAAAGGAGTGTATGTACATAGTAGTTCTACAAGACGGAATATTAAAAGTTTGTAATGAGGTGACAAGGCGGTCAGATCTCCTCAGCGATGGGTCAAGAAGAGTGAAAAGCTCACTCAGGTAGGATGGAGAATGTAAGAAAAGAATACTGTACATCTGACAACCTAGAAAATATAACCTTCTATTTTTGACTGAGAGCCATCCCAGTCGACGTCTATATGGCGTAATATGTTCATCACGTCTAAGATCAAAAATAAAACGAATACAGCAATTTACAAGTCTCTGCAATTTGGTATTCAACTCATTGCTCAAGCCATGATAGACAAGACAACAATAGTCAATATGAGGCATAATCAATGTCGTAACTAATTTAATTCTTAATTCAGTGGAAAGAGAGTTTCTATTAAATTTTAGTTTGTGCAGCGCATAATGAACCCTTTGCGAGACATGCAAAATGTGTTTCCTCCAAGAAAGCGTAGACGTGAACATAACGCCCAAATTCCTCACTTCACTTACAAAAGGAAGAGGTACTTGGTTTACAGTAATAGGCGGTAGAAGACAAAAATCAATATGCGTAACATATGCTTGACTACCATAAATAATCGCCTTTGATTTGGCAGGATTCAGCTTAAGGCCATTAGACTCAGCATAATTAAAAATAGCGTTCGCATCCCTAGAAATTAACTCTGATCCACGAAGAATGTCAGCCGGTGAGCATGATAGATAAATTTGAATGTCATCAGCAAACATCATATGTAATGCATGCGACAAAACGCTACCAATATCGTTAATAAAGAGAGAGAATAAAAGTGGGCCAAGCACGGAGCCCTGAGGGACACCAGATGACGTAGATAGCCAATCAGAGAAGTTACCAGCATCGTCGATGTTGTGTCTGCTACCGAGAGGATAAGGTGGGTTCACTGGGAGGCGTGATTATTCAAGAACTTTCCTTTATTCAGAGAGCGTGTGTTACAAGTACTGAGGTTCATGGAGAACTGCTACAGCCGCGAGTCGGCTAGTGAGATAAACATAGGTGGAACAAAAAGAAAGACTCTGATTGGCTGGAATGGTGAATGTGTGTGTGTTTGTGTTTGTGTATGGCGGTAGGTTCAAAAATACAATATTTCCTCCCCTCATAATGAAAACCTCGTTAATATTTACTCGGAGAATATCTATCAGGAGAGCGATGTTTCCGCGTTGATCTCCGAGGAAGAACCGGGGATGAGGCGATTCTATTCTGCACTGCGTTGCCTTCAGGTGTTTCCGCTGCCCGTGGAGTTCCTGGAGCCGTAGACGGAGTCGGAGTCCCTTGGCGTGACAATGGGGAAGCAAGTGCTTCCACATTCCTCGGTTTCAGGGGTTTTCTCTTCGTTGTTCACTACAGGTAATGGAGGATCAGATTGCCTTGCCGTCGGGTTTTCTGAATATCCCCGAATCTGGTCCACATGGCGCTTGAACCGCTTGTCTCCATATTCAATTTCATAGTGGAGTTCTCCTAAACGAGCTACGATGATTCTTCGAACCCATTTGTCCATTCTGGGATTTCCCGAAAGAAAATACACAATTTGTGTTGGTTTGAATGACCGGAATGTTGGAATGTATTGTGCATTCCATTTTTGAGTGACTCTCGTAAAGACGTCGTCAGGACGCACAAGATCCAAACGTGTTCGCAATGTTCGACCCAGAAAGAGCTGCGATGGTGATTGTCCCGTAGTCGAATGCGGTGCAATACGATAGTGACGGAGAAACTTGTTCAGGTCTGCTTGCAGCGTGTTCCGGGAAGTTCCCATGGCACGAAGGGCATCTTTAACAGTCTGCACACTTCGTTCGGCTTGCCCATTGGTGGATGGATGATAAGGCGCCGTTAGCTTGTGATACTTGACGCCGCTTGTTTGTAGAAACGATTTAAATTCAGCTGATGTAAATTGCGTTCCGTTATCTGATACCACGATGGTAGGAACACCGTAGGCCGTGAATAAGTTATCAAGTATGGCGATGGTTGCCGCTGTTGTCATCGAATTGGTAATCTTGACTTCAAGCCATTTGCTGAATGCATCGGAAACAATGAGTAGCATCATCCCAGCGACGGGGCCCGCGTAATCAATGTGGATGCGCTCCCAGGGACCTTTGGGGTAGTCCCAATGATGCTGGCAAAACTTAGGAGGAGCATGTGCATGCCTAGCACATTGAGCACACGATCTGGCAGTCTGCTCAATTTCCGAGTCGGTACCTGGCTAATAAACAAATAAACGTGCCATCCCTTTCATCTTCACGATACCTAAATGTGCTACGTGTAGATCGTTGAGTATTGCTTTTCGTAGTGAGGATGGTATAACGACGCGGTGCTCGAACATCAGGCAGTTGGCGGCCAGTTTGTAGACGGATTCTGGAGCTCGATACCCTGCGCGCTCGAGGCTTTGTCCTGCTTCCAATAGCTTGACAATTTTCCCTAATTCAGGATCCTTTCTTGTTTCTTGAGCGATTCGTTTCGCATCGATTGGCAGTTGCTCGATTTGATTCATAGCGAAGTGATCGAATCCATCTCCTTCAATCTCTTCTCTCCTTTACAGCGACGAATAAGATCGAATAGGGTTAATCGTTGAGGGTAGTGAGGCTCTTGAACAATAGTCGGCATTAGTGTTCTCCTTCGTAGGTCTGAAAATCACATCAAAGTCAAAGTGAGCGAGATAGTCTGCATAATTAGCCATTCTGCTGATACATAGAACTGGTAGCGATTTCTCTGGGTGAAGGATTTGAGTCAAGGGCTTGTGATCCGTAATCAAGGTCCAATGACGAGCATAGAGATAGTAGAAGAACTTTTGCACTGCCTAAACGATGGCAAGCGCTTCTTTATCAATCTGAGGATACTTTTGTTCTGTAGCAGTCATGGTGCGGCTCGCATATGCTATCGGTCGCTCTTGTCCGTTGCTTAAACGATGAGAAAGCACAGCACGCAGGCCCGTTTTGCTGGCGTCGGTAGCCAAAAGCAGAGGGAGTGACGGGTCATACGGCATAAGAACTTGAGGTGATATCAATGCTTTCTTAATATCTTGGTATGCTTCTTCTGCGGCAGGTGTCCATTTGAAAGGCTCTAGGTGAAGCATATTTCGAAGAGGTCGGTCCTTCGTCGAAAGATCCGGAATAAATGCGCTGTAGTATGTGGCTTTCCCAAGAAATAATTGGAGTTCCTCTGGGGTTGAGGGTTTTGGTGCGTCTCGGATAGCTTCTATATGTTTGTCGGATTTATGAATGCCCTGAGCGTTGATTCTGTGACCCAAGAATTCCACGGAAGGAGTTGCAAAGACACATTTCGCGCGATTGAGTAGTAGACCATGAGAGCGTATTCTCTCCAGCGTTTGTTCCAAAGCTACCATTAAATCGGCAAAGTCGTTGGCATAAACTACGACGTCATTGAAAAAATTACGAACTTGAGAGACACCCTGTAGAACAGACTGTATGCGTCGTTGCCAAATAGCCGGAATATTTGCAGCTCCGTAGACTGCGCGTGTAGGTCGGATTAAGCCGTGAGCTGGCGTATTAAGCGTGAGCGCGTGACTGAACTCTTCGTCGACAGGTAGATGTGTGTAAGGATCTGTAATGTCAAGATGACAAAAGATTTTTGCGCCTTTCATTTCATTAAATATTTGCTCAGCCTTAGGGATCGGGTGTTCATCTACGATGATGCGCGGATTGAGTGTCGGTTTATAATTGCCCGTAATACACGTAACTTGCCGTTTTTCTTTGTTACGACGTGAGTGGTGGACGCCCATTCGGAGTATTCGACTTTTTTGTAGAAACCTGATGATATCTTCGCATCGATTTCTTTTGCGTAAGCATCCCGAACGGTATCTCTCGTGCTTTGACGAAGACTGGTGTGGCCTCCGGCTTCAGGTGTAATTTGACAGGTGGACCCACTAACTTTCCTGCCACATCGCTGAATACATCCTGGTAGCGATCTAAAAGTTGCTCTAGTTGCCTTTCCTGCTCCTGGGTAAGACGGGGCGGTGTAGTGGATACCGCGTGAATCTTATCCGGCGATGAGAAGATTTTTGCGAAGTCTATCTCATGAGTGAATTGTGTAATTCATTCTCGTCCAAAGAGCGTGTCAAAATCGCCTTCGACCACATATAGATTTAGCCTTTTAGTCGTCTGACCAACCTTAACGTTAACTGGCAAACGTCCGATACAATTGATCTTGTGGAGCGTATAACTGGCAAATTGTCTGTCGGTTTTCTGCAAAGAACAAAATGGTTTAAAAGTGCGCAACGTTTTTTTACTTACGATGCCGCAAGGTGCTCCAGTGTCATATTCCATTTTTAAATTGTGGCCATCGATTAAAACATTGATCATCCGCTTTTGCGCTACGCTGGGGGAGCCGATATCATTGACCTTATTGAAATATTGGACTGAGTCGACGTGTTCCGCTGGTACGAGTGCGTCAGAGACTTGATCGGTTTTCTTATTATTCCTTGATCGACACACTTTAGCGATATGTCCCTTAATACCGCAGTTGTGACATTCGGCGTCACGGAACTGGCATTGACTTCGTGCGTGGTCCCTTCCACATCCTTGACAAGGGCGGTCCTGTTTCTTTTGTGACGAGTCCTGCTTATGCTGCTGCTGCTGACGGTTACGCGATAATGATCTCTGGCGCCGTTGTTTATCGTTATTCTTTTTCTTTGGCTGAGAGTACCCTAATTTATGCGTAGTTTCAGGAACTGACAACGTCGCGGTTTTAACCTCGTTAGCGGTAAGTCGCGTTTCCTCAAGAGTATGCGCGATATCAAACGCTGCGTCGAACGTTGCAGGTGTTTTTGCTATAATTTCGTCGCACATGTCGCGGGATTCGAGGCCATGCAATAATTGCTCTACTAGCATTCTATCGAGAAATTCTCCGTACTCGCAATAAACTTGGCGTAATCGAAGAGCGAAGTTTGATACTGTCTCGCCTTTTCGTTGACAGATTTGTCGGAATCGAATGCTCTCTGCAAACTTATTTTTCGCGCGATCCATATGATTTTTAAGCGTATCTCGTACCTGCTCAAATGTGAGATCCTCAGGCGACCTTGGGCTTACCAGAAACTTGAGTGCTTGGTTGAGCTCAGTTCCCATGTGAACACAAGCGAAGTTGGCCCATTGATCTTCCGGAATTTCGCTTAGTTTGAGTGCCCACTCAAAGCGTTTAAAATAGTCTTCCACGGTGGCACCATCCGAAGAACGAAATTCGCCAATATTAAATGACGGTGGCTTTGATTGAGCCGTGGCACCGGCTGTGGCACCTGTTGCCGATTCGGCGGCCATTCGCGCAGCTTCTCGAATAGCCTCTGCGAAGACATTCGTTAGCAATGCTAAAGCTTTGGTTGATAACGACATTTTTGCTCGTTCGTAGCTATCACCGATTTTAACCTTTTACTTCTGACACCACTGTTGTGTCTGCTACCGAGAGGATAAGGTGGGTTCACTGGGAGGCGCGATTATTCGAGAACTTTCCTTTATTCAGAGAGCGTGTGTTACAAGTACTGAGGTTCATGGAGAACTGCTACAGCCGCGAGTCGGCTAGTGAGATAAACATAGGAGGAACGAAAAGAAAGACTCTGATTGGCTGGAATGGTGAATGTGTGTGTGTTTGTGTTTGTGTATGGCGGTAAGTTCAAAAATACAATAGTCGACTATAGCCTGAGAACGGCCAGTTAGGTATGAAAAAATCCAGGTAAGGACAGCGTCGGAGAAACCGATTTCAGAGAGAGAGAGAGAGAGAGAGAGAGAGAGAGAGAGAGAGAGAGAGAGAGAGAGAGAGAGAGAGAGAGAGAGAGAGAGAGAGAGAGAGAGAGAGAGAGAGAGAGAGAGAGAGAGAGAGAGACAGAGACAGAGATAGATAGATAGATAGATAGATAGATGAGCTTTATTTAGCTTTCTCAGCTATTTACATTACATCTCATTTCGTTTCATTACTTAGAATTAGTCACAACATATTCTTTCAACAAACGCCTAAACGATCTTAAAGTTGTACATGTTTTTAATTCCGCCGGTAATTTATTGTATATTTTCACGCCTTCATAAAATAGACTTTTCTGTGCGCTTCTCGTCCTGCGATACTGGATTCTAATATTATCAGCGTGCCTTGTTTGCCTACCACTTATATCTATTACCTACTATTTCCATTTTATTTAATTGACTAGGCAACATACCTAATACTATCTTAAATATAAAGATACATACATTATATACCACCCTTTGATTTATCGACATAAATTGTATTGCTTGTAGCATCTGTTCAATCCTGGTGCGGCGATCGCATTGGAGTATAACTCGCATAGCCCGATTCTGTGCCACTTGTAGCCTGCCCAGCTGCGTTACGCCCATACCAACTAATATTGTCGAGCAATAATCAAAATGTGGTGCAATGATTGATTTATAAACAATACATCTAGCATACATTGATAACTCATTACCTATTCTATTCAGAAAACTGACTTTTTTCCCTATTTTCTTAAGCATATAATCACAGTACATTTCCCAACGTAACTTACTATCGATAATTACACCCAAATATTTCATAAATTCTACACGTTCTATCACAGTACCATCCAAACATCTTAGTACAATATTTGCTCTTAACTCTTTCCTTATACTTCTAACAATCATAAATTTGGTTTTATCCACATTCAGTTTTAGCGAATTCATACTCAACCATTTTTCGACATCACTAAACACCTTATTCATGTTCATCTCAAGCTCCTCACTACTTTCTCCCTCCATATATACTGTCGTATCATCTGCGTATAATTTTATTTTACTACCCTTCGTACATACTTTAACTAAATCGTTCATATGCACAATAAATAACAGAGCACCCAGCACGGAACCCTGTGGTACTCCATATATAATATCAATTATGCTAGAAAACTTATCACCTAATTTAACATGTTGCTTTCTATTCGTTAGATATGATTTCAACCAATCTAATACAGCTCCTCTTATTCCATAGTTATATAATTTTTCTAATAGTTTTTTTCTGTCCACTGTCTCGAACGCTCTCTTAAGATCTAAAAAAATTACTCCAACCATTTTTCTTTCCTCAATTATCATCTTCCAGTCTTCGATTATATCTTGTAACCCTGTCTCGCATGAATGGTGTTTCCTAAATCCTGATTGATGTTCAGTTAAAATATTATTCTTTTCTAGGAACGCTTCTACCTGACTTTTTACAACTAACTCTAGAACCTTTTCATATATCGGAAGCATATTAACCGGTCTATATTCGCTCGCTTTCTTTGGATCCTTTACCTTTGGTATCGGTACTATAGTGGATGTTTTCCAACTCTCTGGACATACACCCGTACGAAGTGAGTCATTTATCACTTATACAAACTCATTTTTTATCACAGGTAGCGCCATTTTTAGTATACTACTAGATATCCCCTCCTCTGTTTCCTTTTTTTGTGGAAGTTTATTAACAATTTGTTCCAGATCACTTGCAGTAATTGGTTCAAAAGTTTCCATAGTTTCCTTACATTTAAATGCAAAATTCGTTCTCCTATCTGTCCTCTCTAACCCCTTGCTATCAATAAATTTCACAATGTTACTTATACTCTTAACATAATATTAGTTAAACTTATCAGCTATATCACAATCTTTCACATTGTCCAGTATTTCGAAATCTATGTTATCAAAATTGTCACTGTCATCTAAACCGCCTTGTTCACCCTGTCGTGCCGGAACCGGGGGTTGAGCTCAGGGCCGGCACAGGATTCGGGAATTCCGGATTGGAGGAGTGATGCACTTAATGTCGGAATGTTCGTGGCAAAATAAATATATATATTTCTCTTTCCAATTTACAAGTCTCGATTCGTTATAAGTCTTGACCAATTTATTCCCTTGATTCCCGAGATTATTCTAAGTACAATGTTAATTAAGGTGACCGCACTTTTGTTACAAAATCTTATGACAGACTGCCCGCCCGATCTTCCAATTCGGCAGTATATATACTATCGGACCGACGTTCTGTTGCTAACTCCGGGGCTCCCGGGTTAGCGTGGACTTCTCGTCGTCAGCGCTCTGCGCTGACCTTCGCCTCAGCGCTTTCGGTCAACCTGGAGTTGAACGCTCTGGGTTCTGGTGTCAGTTTGCATCGGATGATCGTCGTCCGATGCAACCGTCAGATTTTTCGGCGGACTTCGTATTCGAGTTCAGTGACCAGGGTCGGATTACTTATAAGTTATATTATTAATAATTATAGCGTTGTGCGCTCACAACATCCCTTCCCCCGCGGAAAAAGAAAAACTGAGGAACACGAAGTTTTTCGTTCTTATCTCTGTGTGTATTTCTTTTTCCTGAGAGGTTACAATCTAAATTTTCTTATTTCTAATCTGTACGCTATGGTTTCATCCTTTAAATCTTTATTGGTTTCTTCTTTTCTTTATTATGTAAATGATTACAAATATAGTGCCTACTACGATTATAGTTATGGTCGCAAAGCCTACGGGATATACAATGTTCTTGTTCGCAAAAACACTTGGTTGGTTATTTTCCACTTCTTTTTTGATTTCATTTAGACTTAAACTTAATTTTATTAATTCCGACGGATCTCCGATTATCGGTTCTAAGTTTATTTCTCTTTCGGATTCTAATTTGTTGTTTATAATTATACTCTTCTCTATGGTATTAGTTATGTTGAATTCTGGCAAATACATTTGTACATATTTAGTATCAATATGGTTTTTTGTTTCTAAATTTATATCTGGTGTAGTTAATTTACAATTATTGCGCAATGTTATTTTTCCGGTCCTTTCTATTTTAATTTTATTTTCTGGGAATTCGTTACATTGAATTATTATTTCTGATGTTTTTGGAGTGGAATATAACCATGTTTGAGGTTCGGTTAATGTTATCCAAAATGTTACATTCGATAGGATGTGACGTTGACTACGGTTTTCTATATATCTAGGCGCTTTTACAAAAAGTTGCACCTCGCTTGGTGCATTCGCTGTTATAAAATACAAGGGGGAATTTTGATCGCATATAAATTTGGTATTTTCTCGTGTACATTTATTTAGGTCGCTTTCTTTTAATATCATATAATTATGGTTTTCTCGATTTATTCCTACTAGGGTGTGTGAGGGTTCTGAAAGTGTAAATACATTATGGTTGTTGTGAATTGGAACGGGTGTAATTTTTATTATTTTATATACCGGATAGGCTACTATAGGGAACGCGAAAATAGTATATACGTTCGAATTGTCGTAATACGCGCTTACGCTTACATATTTTTCGATAGTGTTCCAATTCTCTGTTTGAATTTTAAAAGGGAAGTGTAATCCTTCTGTTAAGTGTGAGGTTGCTTTTTGTAATTCTATGATTATATTTTCTATTGGAAGTACTCTTGTAAGCAAAATGTTATTTCTTGTATATGTTAAGTAGTCTGTAATGTCGTTTATGTCTGTCGTGAGATCAGATAGGATAGTGGTTACTATTAGCAGTTGTTCTTCTATTTCCTCTTGATGTATGAATTTGTCTTGCAGTTTTCTTGTAACATTCGCCAGTAAAATTTCGTTATTTGAAAGTGTTTTCTCCAATTTTTCTATGTGGCCTATTGTGGAATTGATGATTTTCAGCTGGTTTTTTGCTGCGTGTTGTAATGTTTGTTGCTGATTATTTAGCATTTGTAATTGTTTGTTTATAATTTTTGAATCTTCTGCATCCATGGTGCCAAATAAAGTTTTGCTTATCTGGCCGACGGCATCGACTAGGCCTCGTTTATTTACAGGTGATTTGTACATTATATTTAGACGTTCCAAGGTACGTGTCGTTTTGTCGTTTTCCTTTTTGGTAATTTGGAGGGCCTTCTGACATGTATTTTTTATATTACCCAAAGCATGATTGCAAAGTTCCTCGGTTTGTTTTATGTATTTTTGCAGCTGTTGGTGCCTGATGCTTATTGCGGTTACGTCTATTCGCATTGCTAATTTCCATGTAGTCTTCGTTTGCTGCAGGTGTCCTATCTTCTCGAAGTAGATACCTGGCTCGCTGCTAAACGGCGTTATTTCATACGGTGGTATGGGCAGCGCTCCTGTTGCGAGGTATTGATAAAGAACGAGCATCCTGTAATCAGAAGGTGCACGCCGTTTCTTTTTTCTGTTGACTCGTAATTTTATTTGTATCGTTCGTCTTGGCAAGTTTTATTCGCCTCAGTCTGAGCCTGTTGGTTGTGCCGTTTAGTTTACCGTCTGACTCTTTTAACAACAAGAAATTATGCCTCCGACAGGATCGGAAGTGCCAATGGCGTTTGAACGTGATTTTGAGTTCGAAATTGAGGTCGAGGAGCCTGAGTTGGCAGTGTTCCCTTTGGAACCTATCCGTGCTTGGTTTATGCGGCATGAACTGCTACCAGGCGGTGGTTTTATCGTCCGTCGGCCTATTCGTGGTCCTGGTCGGGCTGTGCAAGAAATACTCGCGGCTCGACAAGCACGGAAAGATCGGAGGAATTTGGCGTTTATTATGCGGGGTCGACGTTTTCCCATCGATGATGGTCGAGTGATGCGCCCCCCTCGCCTTGATTTTCCAGTCGGGGTAGGACACGGACGTCCCATCCTCCAGGACTGAGGTAGGACTGTTTTTGTTTTGATTTTATTATTTGTTCTTTATTATATTTGGGGAACACTTTTATTTAATTTTCTTGGAATCTCTTCTCTCTTTTTTTTTTGCTTTTAGACTTCTATGAATGCTTTTAGACGGTTCGCGTGTACGCGTAACGTTTTGCGTCCCTTTTTGATTACGTAATTTACCTCATTAATTTTTTCCATTATTATGTACGGTCCGATCTACTGCGTTTCTAACTTCTTTGATCTTCCTCGCCGAACCGTTTCATCAAATAATAATACTTGGTCTCCTACTTTAAACGTTTCTATTTTCGTCTTTTTGTCGTATTGATGCTTTGCTTTAACTTTTTCTTGTTTCGTGTGTATTCTAGCTATTTTGTTAGTTGCGCGTATCCTTTCTCGAAGTTCTTGTGCGTAATTATCGTATGTATACGTTAGTTTTGGGGGCTTTGTTAAAGCTGTCGGTAAAATAGCTTGGTGACCGTAAACTAACTCGAACGGTGTAAATCCTGTCGTGGTATGGGGGGTTGTATTGTATGTAAACATCGCGTAAGGCAGCCATTCGTCCCAATCTGTTTGATCTTCATTTATATAGTGTCTCAGATATTCGGCTAATGTGCGATGTGATCGCTCCAATGCTCCGTTGCTTTCTGGATGATAGGCTGTCGTTTGTATTTTTAAAATTTTTAATAATTTACACACGTTTTTAAACATTTCACTAGTAAAGTTCGTGCCTTGATCCGTGAGTACTTTCTCCGGTATTCCGTGTTCCAACACGATTTTAATAATAAAAGCTTTTGCGACCGTGGCTGCTTCTTGATTTTCTATGGGAATTGCCTTACTGATTTTTGTTAGACTATCCTGAAATGTTAAAACGTATTTATTTCCGTTATTTGTAGTCGTTAATGGTCCTACAATGTCGAGAGCGCATTTTTCGAATGGTCTTTGTGGAGTATCCGTAATTATTAAAGGCATTCTTGTTTTTCTACTCAGTTTATTCTTCTGGCAGTATTCACATTTATTTATATACTCTTCGACATCTTTAGTAATTCCATTCTAATTGTGAATTAATCGGATTCGATTTAAAGTTCTTGTGACTCCCTGGTGCCCTCCCATAGGTGAGTCGTGATATTCGTGTAATATTTGCATCTTATCTTCTTCCGAGTATTCTCTCGGTGTTTCCTCTTGATGAACGTTGTAGACTTGTGAGTCTTCCGCTATCGGGTTTCGGCTCAGTGCGTCAGCATTTGCATTCATTTTTCCTGCCTTATGAATGATCGTGTAGTCGTATTCTTCCAGCTTGAGTCTCCATCTTATTAATCTCGAGCCGGGATCTTTTACGTTAAATAACCATATTAATGGTCTATGATCTGTAATTATTTTAAATTTCGTTCCATATACGTATGGTCGGAAATGCTTTACGGCCCATACGATGGCTAATAATTCTTTTTCCGTTGTATTATAATTTTGTTCCGCCTTGTTCAGTACTCTACTGGCGTAAGCTATCGGCCTATCTTGTCCTACTGTCCCTTGTGATAATACGGCTCCGATTGCATAGTCGGATGCGTCTGTAGTTACCAAGAACTCCTGGTTAAAATCTGGGTAATTTAATATAGGCGCAGTAGTAAGTTTTTCCTTTAGTGTTTCGAACGCCATTTGTTGCTCGGCTGTCCAAATAAATTTTTCTCCCTTTTTCAATAATTTTGTTAAAGGTTTTGCTATTTTAGAAAAATTTTCAATAAATTTTCGGTAATATCCAGCGAATCCGAGAAAAGTCTGGACATCTTTTGGTCGTGTGGGCGTTTTACATTTTATCACTACTTGTATGTTGGCAGGGTCTGGTAGTATTCCGTTTTCCGAAATAATGTGCCCTAAATATAATACCTCTTTACGCAGGAATTCGCACTTATCGGGTTGAAGTTTTAAACGATATTCTCTGAATCGCTCTAAAACTTCAATTAGGCGCTTGTTGTGTTCGGCTAACGTTGCTCCGAAAACTACAACATCGTCGAGGTAAACGAGGTATTTGATACCTTCTAATCCCATTAATACTGTTATTATTGCACGCTGAAAAGTCCTTGGCGCGTTCTTTAGGCCGAAAGGCATTCGGTTAAATTCGTAGTGTCCATTGGGTGTGGAAAATGCTGTCTTCTTTTTATCCTTCTCGTGCATCGGTATCTGATGGTACCCGGATGCGAGATCTAAAGTTGAAAAATATTTTGCCCTTCCTAATTTGTCGTGTATTTCTGCAATGTTTGGCAATGGGATCGAGTCTCCTATTGTAAGGTCGTTGAGCTTTCTGAAATCGATGACAATTCGTAATTTTATTTTTCCTGAAACGTCAGGTTTTTTAGGTACCACCAATATTGGGGAGTTCCACGGGCTTGTACTAGGGCGGATAATTCCATCCTCTAACATCTTGTTAATTTGTCTATTTATTTCCTCCTTATGCTTCTCTGGTAGGCGATAAGGTCGGACGCTCACCGGCGCGCTATCTGCTCGCGTCGGGATCTCGTGTTTCACCGCCGGGGTGCACGTTAGTTTATCGTTCTCTAAATGGAATATATCGTTAAAATCATCGCATATTTGCTCTAACGCCTTTCTTTCTTCTTCATTTAAATGACCCATTCTTAATTTATTATGTAATTTTTCGCGTTGTTCTGTAATTGATTCGCGCTCGTCAGTCGCGTGTAAAGTGAATACGTCAGCTGTGTCGTTCACCTCTTCTAGAGTTACACGCGGTGTGTATATCTCTACTGGCTTCTCGGTGACGTTTACTATGCTTATCGGGCAAACAAAATCTACAGGTTTTACCATGCAATGTCCAATGAAAATTCCAGGAATAGGTTGTTCACGTTTTACAATACCTATTCTATTTTGGTCTGCAATCGCTTGTACAATTGTTTCACTGCGGGGCGGTAATATTACCTTTTTATATGGTCGGAGCTTAAGATTTACTCCGCCGATTCTCAATACACTTTCCATGGAGACAGTCAGCTCGGTGCTTTTTGATAAAGTCGATTCCTAGTATTCCCTCATATTCCATCGGGAAGTCGTCGTTTACCACGTACATTGTGTGGCGTATGAATTGCTTTCCCAATTTTATCGTGGCTTTTATTTTTCCAAGGGTGTACAGCTGGTGTCCTGTTATCCCTGTCAGTGCGAGTTTCTTTTCACGCATTTGTGTATTGCCCTTCAGGTTACCTATTTTGATAAAGGTTAGGGCTGCTCCGGAATCGAGTAAAAAATTTATTTTTCCCGTCTTGGCTTCTTCCATCGGGAGTGTTACTAGGTCGAGATTATAATTTTTATCAGTCTTACTCGTCACTTGAGTAATTTGATACTCGCTCACGGCTCGCGCCTTATGCTTTCTCGGTCTCTTTTCTTCTTCACCGCTACTGCTGCTGCCGCTGCTGCTGCTATACGATATCTCGTCGTCCTTGTCTGACGCATGCTTTCTTGCTCTCGCTGCTGCATTTACCTGTGGTTTTTTATTTCCATCAGTTTTAGATTGGCGCGCCCTTTCCTTTTCGGGTCGGCCATTTAACAGCCAACATTCTTCCCGTCTATGCCCTACCTTTTTGCAGTAATTACAATACTTTTCTACGGTATGTATTTCGCTGGGCTTTTCGGCTCTCGGGAGAGAATATCTGTTTGCATATCGGCTCGTACGGCATTCTTGTCCAATATGACCAAGCTTTCCGCATTTATGGCACTTTACTCCGACGCTTCGAGTTTGTCGGGTTTGCTCCTGACCGTTTTTGCTTCGGTCGGTATTATATGTCGAGCGCTGAGGAGGTCCTTTTAATTTCTCCTCTGACGTGGCGCCCAAAATCGCTGCTGTGAGGTTAGCGTAATTTCGCGATCGCACGATAGTGTTACGTCCGGGGTTTTTGAGCGGCGCTATTACGCGAGCAGTCGACCGGCGGACGTAATTTATAACAAAAGGATCGAGAATTAAATTGCGTTATCTTTAAAAACGATGTATTTATTTCTTTTGTAAAGATTTTTAAGTAGTCACGGGCCGAGCGGAAACTCGTGACGTTCGGAGGGGAGGTGGAGAGAACGATAGATGACGAAAACACAGGGAGGCCCTTTTCTTTTGCGGGCGATAATAGGCAGGATGTTTTATAGAGAGGAATCTTATGACGGGGGACGCAGGAACCTCAGCCGAGAATCGCCGCTCTGCAGGGCGCTTAACGGAGAAGGGATAGAGACGAATGGACCCGTGCCTCGCCCTCTGTGAGGGGCGCGCTGCTCGGGGGAGTTAGGAGGAGATCTTTCTGGGGAATGATCGCGAACACGTATTTAGGGGGGCGGGGAGACACTTGCACGAGACACAGACACTTATGCACAAACGTCGGGCGGCGGAAATAACTCGGTTGCACTCACCGTATTTAAACACTAGTATCACGATATTGTTTATTAAGTCTATAAAGTCCGTTCGGACAGATTTGGTTTCACAGAACTTTAGTGGATATCGAACAATGCAGTCGAAATTATCGATCAGCTATCGATAGGCGACGTGTCGCATACAGCGGAATAAAATGTACGCTAGAACAATTAATAATTAAATGACACGCAAAGAAAGGAAAATTTCGACGCAGAATATCGTTATGATATTCGATCCGGGAACTCCGACTCGAATCAGTGGCCTGAATCGAATATAGCAAACAGAGAAGAAAAATCCTTGAGGAGGATTTTTCGTCTTATATATTATATATATATAAAAAAAAAGGAAAAATAATCATGAAGACGAGAAGCGATCCGATCGCGGAACCTCAGTTCCCGGCACGCCCGGAAGCCACCCCGATGATCGCCCTTCAAGGGCGCTCCACCGGTCTGACCCACCGAAACCGCACGGAAACCTTGATTTCGCACGACAAGGGCCTCGGAGGCTATGTCTTGCACTTCACTATCTGGAGACTAAGTCTCGAGCACTCGGATATCGCTAGTCTACTTTCGAATTGATGCCACTGATAACGCTCTAGAACTCCGAAATCGAATACGCGCGGCCCTCGGCGCGGGCCCTTTATATACTCTCAGCTCGATGGCCCCAAGCGGGAGGGGAATGATGATCGTAAATCATCGAGCTGTCGGCTAATTTATTAATTAACAAAGGTATTGAGTTGAGACTTACTCGCTAAGTTACAATTCCAATTTATTTTTATATTTTAATATTCACGAATTAATTAAATTGCTCCTTCTATCTTAATTAACGATCTAGTTTTTATAACCGCGGATTTGCTCGCGGTACTTCGATCGCGTACTAGAACTTATTGATCGCATTCCTTAGGCTGTTATTCGCATTCCTGAGTGCGCAAACATCTCAGTACCCGAATAACAACCTGCGAGGAATTATCTTTAGCGTTATACAATTCAAATTATATATCCTCCGCTTATAATCTCAATCAATTTAACGTTGTTTTAAATGACGCGCCTTGCGGATCGCGCGGGCCAGCGGCCGTCAAGCTCGCGGTTGCGCAATTTCTCGGAGAGCAGCCGCGAGTTTGTCTCGGGATCGATCAGAAAGCTTTATTGCTTGATTATGTTCGGATTAGATTACGAATTACATTAGCAGTTTTAATTAAGATATGTTAATGTTTTTCTTAGCTTATAAATTTGAGTATAATGTTGGTTAGTTTTAATTAGTATGCTTTACAAAGTTAGCGAGATTAAACATTTTTATAGCAGTCTTTTAATTGATTCGCGATACATATAGGTTCGGTTTATACAAAAGGGGAAAATCGTCGGCGACGCGATTGAGGCATTGAGATTGCCTGTAAGGAAAGCGCGTCGTGGAAAATCGATAAATAAGGACTCTCGCAATTCTGAGAATCGCGCCGGTTCGTCAATTTCAGAACGGGCCGAAAGATCGTGAAGGCCGGTGCAAACCGCGCCGGACGTAACACCCCCCTCTTCAAGCTCGGAGCATCGGGGCGTCCTGATGCGACGGTGAGGATTCCGAACCCATTGGGAGGGAAGGGGCGATGCACTTTTCCACTCGGTTCTCCAGTTGGAGTAGCGCCTGTCGGATGCTCTCTATCTCGCTGGCCACTGCAGGGTCCTCCCGGCTTCCCTCAGGGTGAGACCGTGGTCCGCAGTTAGGTACCGACTCGGTCTGCACGTCTTCGTGGTAGCGGGAGCGGTTTTTGGGCGATGGCGATTTCTCGGTCTTCTTTTTCGGATAACTCTTCAGGCACTTCAGCCAAGTAAATAATAGTAAAGAGACGCCTAGCACGATGAAGATTGGGAAGATTAACGCATTGCTCCAGTAACGTCTCTCCTTTTGGTCAGCAGAGCCGAAAATCCAGTCATTGGTGTCCGAACTCGGCACCGAGTTTGATGCCGGGTCCCTTGGAGTAGGGCGTCCCCATGGCAGCTTCCTAGGGCTAATCGTCTCTGGAAGCGTTGCTACCGCCTCCCAACGAGGGTTTCGCCATTTCCCTCCGATGAGGAACATGGGGTCAGTCTCGGGGTGACACTTAATCTCGGTCCCCTCGGTCGTTAAAACTCTCGTCTTGGGCGTCAGGTACGCCGGTTTATCGTCGACGGTCACGGGGAGTTCGGCGAAGCAGGTCCCCGTAGTCCTCCTCTGGAGAGGCACGGCAGTGCATCTGTAGATCTGGGCGGCCTCTCCCCTGATGTAGGCGGAGTACCCTGGTGCTCTCATAACCGAGGATGCAAACGAGTGTGGGTCCTTGTAGGCGTGCAATATGGCGCCACGTAATTCGGCTCTTCTCGGGATACATCTATCTAGGACTATTTTCGCGTAAGCGTTCTCAATGCGTAGATCGCGGTCGTCGACGATCGCATGGTATTGCGACGATTTAACAAGGGTAGAAGAACGTATTTTATTGATTAGTCTTCCCGACTTCCGGTGCTCGATATCGGTCTCTCTAATGAGAAATAATGGGTGTTCGGTCTGGTAGGCAGATCCGTTACACGCGTCGTGATGCGCGTGAAAGAACAGTAGTATTTTAGAGTTACCGCTAGTAAACGAGTAGGCGGTCGGGTTATCTGGCGTACGCACTCTTTGAGCGAAGTCTTTGTAAATAAGGGTATGCGGCAATATGCGGCACCCATCGTGATATAGAGGAGACCAAAAGTTAGAGAACCCTTCTTCGTCGTCGCATTGAAGGTCGACGTAAGTGCATCGAGTGCCGGAAGGTAGGAGGACCTTATTTAACAGAATGTTAACCTTCATGAGGTTTCGCTTGAAAACTATATGTACATGAGTATTTACATCAGTTTCAATAGATTCGCTTAATAATCTGGCTTCTGCCGTGGGGAGCAAACGACTATTAGTGATCCCCTCTTGGAGATCGCTTAGCGTCAAGTTCCCTACGTGGAACTTTCCAGAGGAGTGTAGGAACATACAGACTGACACATTGACAGGCAAATAAAGTCGTTTACTTCCCACGGGGTGGACGTTTCCCGCTTCCCGTTTAGGGTTATCATCGCTGGCGCGATCCACCTCCACCCTACAGCTCAGTACATCGACTGTCGAAACTTCGGGTTTCGATAACAGTTCGAGAGGTACGTTTTCGAGAACCGGGGAATCTCCCGGTGTGTGACAATCGTCCACGTCGAGTAGAGATACGGTCTTGCCGTCGTCGTACGAGTTTTCGCAGTCGTAACCGATGAGAGCATCGGTGAGGCGGATCAGGAAGATCAGCAAAAAAAAAGGGAAAGAATGAACGCTTGTCACCAGTTGTTAGATCATCCTGGTTCGTCCACGATGCAACTCTCATCGTTAAATGGGGAGGCGCATTCTCCCATCCTAATTAATTCTTGATTAACTATGTTATCGTTATAGATTAGTGAGTTTGTAAGTTTGTTATTTGAGGTTTTGTTAAAATTTATGGTTTTGTTAGCGTTTGAAATTAGGTTTGGTTTGTCTTTAAAGTTAGGTTTTATTTCTTTGGAAGGTTTTATCCGAGGTGAAATGTGTTTAATAGGTGGGGGTTCTGGAGGGATCGACTCAATGTAGTCGTCAGTGTCGTTAATCGTATAGTGGTTCTCGTAATAATTTTTATTATTAGCGGCATTTTTTTCTTCGAGGATATTAGGATGGTTAGGTTGTAAAAGATCATCGATAAGTGGAGATTTCTGTGAGCTACAATCGATGTATTCTCTGATATCGCCGACGGAAGGTAGCGAGTTTACTGTTTTAGAGATTTGGTTAGCCTTTTGTGATTCAGTAGAATGAGTTGTTTGCTTTTTCATTAATACGCTGTAAGAAGGTATGTTAGAAAACGGTTTAGAGGTGTGAGGAGAAGTTAACACACCTGGTGTAGAAATGTAAGAGGAGGCGCGAAAAGAGGTTGGCGCGCATAAAATAGAAGAATTGGAAGAATCAGAAGCGCGAAAATAATTTGGCGCGCTGAGAGATGTACAAGATAAGGAGGCATGAAAAGAATATGGCATGCCTAGAGGAGGGGAAGAAGAATTATCATGAGGCAAAGCATGAAAAGAATTTGGCATGCTCTGTAGAAGAGTGTGAGGAAAAGGGGATTGTCGGTTTCCACCGACGACGCACCTTGGTGCATCCGAGGGTAGGCAGCGTTTATCCTGCCCGTGGGAATGCTGATTATCAGCGACACGCCTTGGCGCGTCAAAGGGGGAGCAGATTTCCTGCCCATAAAAAGGGAGAACAGCGTACAAATTTCCATCGATCGAATCAAAATCGGCGTTCTTTGATATATGTTCATTTGCAGATTTGGAGAGAGTTTCCGTATTGCGCGTCAGTTTTTCTTTAGGCTCATCTATTACGTTCGAATCAGCGTTGGTTTCGTCGGTTAGTTCGGAAAGTGGAGCATATGCGTCGTCTTTAAATCCAATTTCTTTAGACTCGTTTGATTGAGTATTTGCGTTATTTTTAGTTTTAATCTCCTTAAGCTTGTTTAGTTGGGTATTCGCGTTGTCTTCCTCTTTAATTTCCTCGAGTCGAACGGTGGGTATGACTAATTCGATCTCGTAGTCGCATGAGTTAGTAGCTTTCGTATAAGTTTTCCCGTTAATGCAACTGGCAGTGGAGTTTCCGACGTGTACACCGCCAGAGGTTCGCAAGAGCGGGAGATAGTCCAGTCATTTTAGACGAAAATATGGCTTCTGTGCAAAAAAATTAGAACCTACAATTTTTTTTTAATCGCTTTATTTTGTTGTTTTAAATAACATATTAAAAATCGAGAACGATATCGGCAGGGCTAAAAAAGCTATTCAAGGTCAATGGTCACGAAAATCAGTTTTTTGCGAAAATCTCGTTTTGTATGGCTCGGAGGTCAATTAAGGTGGTTACAAAAAAGAAAGATCATGAAATTCTCTACAAAAATGGTTCTATTCATTTTTCACGTACGATAAACCGTTTGCGAAATACAAAGTGACGAATGTGTACGTCGAGCGTTGTATCTATTTCCGCACCACCTTTGAGGTAAGATACAAGGCGCGTTTTTTTTACATGGTGTCCCCAGTAGGCCTAATCCATGTCAAATGTAAAAAAATTACGTTTCATTATCTTCGTCATCTTTATCATTTAAAAAAATTAATTATTAATTTTTATTTTTTAATTTTTTCTATTTTTTTTATTTTTTTCATTTAATCTTTATCTTCATCATTTAAAAAAATTACGTTTCATCATCTTCTTCATGAATGTCATGTATTTCATCAATAGGTTCTTCTAGTTCTACATCTTCGTTATCTTTATACGCGCCACGCGACACCCGCGCACCACGCGATGCGCGAAACCGATGATTTGTCGAGGGGGCGCGGGAGGGGATATCGACCCCCCGCGAAGATCGTATAAATAGGATGAAACAATCAATTCCTGCGTCAATAATCCCTCGATTATTAGAGGAGCCAAGAGGACGAGACATGGCAGAATACACAAGCGAAGAATACTACGATATGCTGATGGCACTCGGAGAGTGCCACGGTCAGGTTGCCGTTGCTGCTAGACGATACGCCGAGTTGTATCCCAACCGAGAAAGACATCCGTCGGCCCCCGTTATACTTGCGGCGGCTCAAAGATTGTACGAGACCAGCAGCGTCTTACCGAAAAAAAAGGACACCGGTAGAAATCGCGATGCGAGAAATGTGCGGAATGTCGAGACAATCCTTCGTGCTGTCGAGGAAGAACCCGAAAAAAGTATTCGTGTTATTGCTCGAGAGCACGGATTGTCTTATTCCACTGTCCAGAGAACTCTGAAGGAAGAGAAATTGCACGCCTATCACTACACCTGCGTGCAAGACTTACGAGACGAAGACTATGAAAATAGAAGAATATTCTGTGAAAATTTTCTAACGAGAGTAGATGAGGATCCGGAATTTCCTTCTCGTGTAATATTCAGCGATGAATCGCTATTTACACGGGAAGGAATTTTCAACTCGCACAATATGCATGTGTGGAACGACGAGAATCCTACCGTCACTCGAGTTAGAAATTTTCAAGTTCGCTGGAAAATAAATGTCTGGGCTGGGATAATGGGCACGAAAATCCTAGGCCCAGTTATCCTTCCTGACATCTTAAATGGCGCATCGTACTTGCAATTTTTGGAAGACAATTTGCCAGAATTTTTAGAAGACATACCACTGGCGGACAGAGGAAGAATAATATTTCAACAAGATGGTGCTGGTCCACACAACGCAAGAGTGGTCACAGAATATTTAAATCGGCAATTTCCCGGGCGTTGGATGGGTCGATATGGCCCGATACGTTGGCCCGCAAGATCTCCGGACCTCAATCCATTAGATTTCTTCCTGTGGGGATACTGCAAAGAAATGATCTACAAAAAGCTTCCCGAGAACGTGGAAGAATTAAATGACAAGCTCCACAATGCCATTTGGACTATCGAAGACGATATTATGGAGAAGATTCCAAGAAACCTATTGAGACGCATGAAAGCTTGCATCGAGATGAACGGTGGCCACTTCGAACATTTATTATAAAGATAACAAATCTGCCCTTTTTAGGGCAACCAAATATTTTATTACGAGGAACATCTCTCAGAGATTTTGCAACAATATTTTTTCCAGAAACGAAGTAAAAAGCGCGAATTCCGTGTTTAAAATTCTGAGGCATTAACAATGCAATCGGACGTTTACACTCGACAGTGTAACGTAGTGCAGTGCTAGTCTGATAGTAGCGAACCGAGTGTATCGTGGATCGGTTTCCCGGAAAGATACGCGTCGGTAACCTAGAGATGGCGCGCACCTCTACACCTTTCTACACTCAAAGGATAACAGTGCATCTTGTTGTAAACAGTAAACACAGCGAGTTGACAGTTACCACGTTCACGCGAGCATTACTTCTGTAGTAATTTACGATAATTCTGCTAGACTCCCGTTTACGCGGAGTGAATTATGCAGAGACCTCCGTTTACGCGGAGTGGATTATCGTAAACGATAATTTCAGTAACTTACTACAGAAGTAACGCTTGCGTAAACATGGTAAGCGACTCATTGTGCATTGTTAATAATAATTGCACATTTTAAGTATGTGAGTAAAAAGTGTAAAGTTAAGTGTATTTAAGTGAAGTTTGTGAAAGAAAACAGTAACCCGAGTGAGTGAACGTGCTTGCATGTGTGTGCGTGTATCATTGTGGTTATCGTTATCCAATGTTATTGCCAGTTCTGAAAATCTATGCATAATGCGAACTGTAGATTTTCTGTGCTGGCAGTAAATATTGGGACGCAGCTCGATCCATTGATCGATTGACTGATCGCGCAGCGGGCACCCGACGTAAGCGCCCGCGTCTAATGGTGAGTCGCGCCGCTCCTGTCTACCTCTTGTACTCGGCCAGCGATAGGGTAAGTATTTTGCATTATAACTCAGAAAGTAAGCTTCGGACAAAATTTTGCAAGAGGAAAAGTCGTCTCAGAATTTTGTCACGAATCTGTACTTTCAACGGTAAAAGGTTGTTTTGAATCACCCTGTATATCGCTTTATAACGCTTTACAATACGCTTTACAATTTTTCAATTTCGACTTACATTAGTAGTCGCATGTTGCTTGTCGCTGCGCTGGTCGTTGACCGCTGCTTCGTTGCCTGGCTGCTTGGCTGGCGAGTCACCGTTGTGGTAGGTCGGCGCCTTCTCCGGTGTCGTTGATAACACTCGTGGGCTGCTACCGGGTGCTTCCTTCGCTCTGGATCTGGATTCGGTTGTTCCTCTTAGGGTTGCTTCACCGCTTTGTCACGATCCGCTCTTTTGCAGGCGAACACTGTCGATCTGGCCTCTCCTCCAAGGTGACGGAATCCCACCGCTGCCACCAAATTGTCGTGCCGGAACCGGGGGTTGAGCTCAGGGCCGGCACAGGATTCGGGAATTCCGGATTGGAGGAGTGATGCACTTAATGTCGGAATGTTCGTGGCGAAATAAATATATATATTTCTCTTTCCAATTTACAAGTCTCGATTCGTTATAAGTCTTGACCAATTTATTCCCTTGATTCCCGAGATTATTCTAAGTACAATGTTAATTAAGGTGACCGCACTTTTGTTACAAAATCTTATGACAGACTGCCCGCCCGATCTTCCAATTCGGCAGTATATATACTATCGGACCGACGTTCTGTTGCTAACTCCGGGGCTCCCGGGTTAGCGTGGACTTCTCGTCGTCAGCGCTCTGCGCTGACCTTCGCCTCAGCGCTTTCGGTCAACCTGGAGTTGAACGCTCTGGGTTCTGGTGTCAGTTTGCATCGGATGATCGTCGTCCGTTGCAACCGTCAGATTTTTCGGCGGACTTCGTATTTGAGTTCAGTGACCAGGGTCGGATTACTTATAAGTTATATTATTAATAATTATAGCGTTGTGCGCTCACAACAACCCTTAATTACTTCTTTCAAAGTTTTCCACATCTTTGTAGGGTCACCCTTATTATGATCTATCATATTCTCAAAATACTCTTTCTTTTTTGACCTAATAAGTTTTACTACTACATTTCTTTCACTTCTAAAGTATTTCCAGTCCTGCTCTAAACCTGTTCTTAATGCTTTACTGTAGGCAACATCTCTTCTATCTGCCGCTAATTTAATTTCATCTGAATACCATTTTTTTCCTTCCCAAACATTTGGTATCTTAAATTTTTTCTTTGGTGCCACGGTATCCAGTACATTCACTATCTTCTTAACAAATTTTTCAGCCCTTGAATTAACGTCTAAACTTTGACCCTGGTCGGTTTTATCCTTTAATATATTAAAAAATTTATCTATATCAAATCCGCTATAATCTCTGCCCATAAATTCTTTATACTTATTACTTTTTTTCTTTATATTGAAATCTATTTTTAGCCAAGAATGGTCCGTAATTTTAGGTTTTTCGCACGTTGTACTTTTATAATTTTATTTGAAAAAACTAAGTCTATAATTGTTTTACTGTCCTTTGTGGTCCTCGTTGGACTATCCACATATTGCCTCATTCCCAAGTTTTGCATTACCGCTATTAATTTTCTTGTGTAAAAAGATTCTACCATTACATCTATATTAAAGTCCCCGATTATTATACAATTACTTTTTGTTGTCAGGCCTTCTATTGTGTCTTCTAACAACCGAATAAAGTCACCGTCTGACGCACTCGGCGAATGATACACCACTGCTATCATTCCCTTATACAAATTATCTTTAACCTCTATCACCAAACACCAACAGTTTGACACCAACTTTTTCTTTTCGAATACCTTAAATCTAACATCCTCCCTAACATATAAAAGGACACCTCCTGTGTTTCTATTTTCCGCATCGCATCTTACTACACTATAGCCCGGTATATTAATCTCACTATCGTCAATGTCTACAATCAATCTAGTTTCCGTTAATGCTAATATTGCAGGTCTCATCCTCTTCATAACCAGGTGCTGTATCTCATCTTTGTGCGCCAATAGACTTTGTGAATTTGTATACCAAAGTGCTTCCTCTTCTTTCACTGGTTGCTACTTCGTAATTTCCCATCCAGCTCTTTTTCTCTCCTCTTCTAGTATCTTCTTAAATGTCGGACGCTCAGAGTCTAACGCCTCATATTTTAAATTTAGTTTCAAATTGTACGCCTTATTCTTAAACATACAATTTATACAGGTTTTTTTTGCTGCCGTACACTCACTCGCTTTATGGTTTCCTGCACATTTGAAACATGCTTCCTGCCTCGTGCAGTTCTTAGCCATGTGGAAATAGCCCCAGCACTTGTAACATCTTACGACGCTAATAAAGTTGTATACTACACATTTTCTCCAACCTATATTTAATCTTCCTTTTTTTATCATCTCTTCATGTGTACCATCATCTACCTCCAAAATCAGAGATCCCTCTACACGGGATCGCTCGTTGTTCCTGTCTCTTCCTTTAACTAATCTCTTCACTATCCGCATACATGGATTATCTCCCGCTACGTCTTCAATTTTATTCTGTTTTTTGATCGCATTTAACAGCTTATCATCGTCCATTTTCATTTCATCTTCTCCGACATTAATTAATTTAATCTTGGGTTTCTTCCACTGTGGTTCATTGACTCTGAAATCCTCTCCCAATGTCGCCTGTACTCTGTCCTTCAACCTTTTCATTTCTTCACCAGTCTCACAACCAAGAATAACTGCTCCTCTACCTCCTTTTCTCATTTTTGAGATTCCAACTTCCATGTTCTTAATGTCGATTTTTTCTTTTACTATCTTTTTTGTATCTTCGCTCTCCTGTTGTTCTTTTGGTTTAATTATCAAAATATTCTCTTTCTTCCTCTCCTTAACCGCTTCACTATAGCTCTTCTGCGCTCCCCCTGTCGATCCACATACTCCTTCCCGTATCATTCTTCTCAATTCTTCCTGTTCTTGCTTAATGCCTCCCATCTCTTCTCGAACTATCTCCTTGATCATTGTTTTGACTTCTTTTTTACATGTCATTTCATCTTTTACTTCTTTCATCGTTCTGACGAGCCAATTTATCTTTCTATCCAAATCAGATGTTCCACTCGCGCTTAACGCCCTACTTCTATTCCCCGTCGCCGCACTCGTTTTTACAGCTCCCACCATTTTTCCTGTCGCTGACGCTGTGGTATACTCCCATAAGTTGTAGTCACTTGTCAGATATATATGCTCTTTATTAAATGTTCGACTCGTGTGGTCGTATACAAGACTCGTGGCTTACTGATCTATTGTACGCTCGCAAGCTAAGGGAAGAGATAGAAACGTGTCGTTAGAGGCAGCACCTGCCGGCACTCTTAACTACTCTCGCCGAGACACTACAATTCCCCCCTTTTTAGCTTCGATCCGGGGATCGCTCTTTTTTTACTGCTATTTCCGGATTCTTTGCGACCTTCGTATCTGTATAGCCTCCCCCTTTTTAGAGCCATCCTCGTTGCTTTTTTCCGGTTTCTCATTGTATTTAACCATTTGGTCGACATGTCTTTTCCATAATCCCTTATCATCAGTTTCTACCTCGAATGTGACCGGCGACAGGACTGTTTTGATACGCCGGGCACCTGCCTTGTGTTTCTCGGCGGAAATCATCGACCATGACTCTATCTCCCACCCCGAACTTTATGTCTCGTTTTCCTGGCCTCGCTGTTTTCTGTGCCAGTTGTTTCTCCTCCACTATAGATGATACTTCCGGTCTTAGCAAATCGAATCGGTTTCGAAGTTCCCTTCTATACATGAGCCACGCCGGTGTTCTGCCCGCCGTACAGTGTTCGGTGCATCTGTAGTCGAACAGAAACATCTGCACCGCTATATCTACCGCTTTGCCTGATTTTACAATTTTTTTTACTTTGTCCTTGAACGTCCCCACAAAGTTTTCTGCTGCTCCGTTTGTGGCTGGGTGCTTCGGAGGAGAAAAACTTTGCTTGATCCCGTTTTTTTTTAGAAAAACTTGGAACGACTCACTTCTGTACTGCGGCCAATTATCACTCACTATATGCTGTGGTAGCCCGAATCTGACAAATAACGCTTTAAATATTTCTATCACTCTTTCTGCCTTCGTGTTCGCTCCCATTTTTATTACTTCAGGCCACTTAGAGTGCGCGTCGATTATCACGATGTACATTTGCCCAAATAGCGGCCCGAGAAAATCCGTGTGCAACCTGGACCACGGGTTCGACGGCCACGGCGTTAGCGGCGTGTGCGGTGGTGCCTTACCCCCCTCCAGGCACGTTTTGCAGCTATTCGCGGTCTCTTCAATGTCTTTGTCTAGCCCTGGCCAACAGAAGTGAGATCGCGCCAACTTTTTCATTTTTACAATCCCTTGATGTGTTGCATGAAATTCTTTTAGCACCTCTGCTCTGAGTGATATCGGAATTATAACTCTCAATCCCCACATAATGCAACCCTTTTCAAGGCCGAGCTCTATTCTCTTCGCGTGAAATTTCTGCTCTTCTATTGCTAAGTTTTTCGCGTTTGTCGGCCACCCACTTGTCATAAATCCCATGATCTTGCACAACGTTCGCTCTTTCGCTGTTTCTCTCGCTACTACCTTTGCTGTAAGCGCGGGGTTGCCTTGCTCGAAAAAATGCAACGCTGCGTCATCTAAGTCGAATACCTCGGTGTTATCTTTAATGGGCAGTCTTGACAGCGCGTCACAGTTTCCCTTTGCCGTCGAGCGCACTATCTCTATTATATACGTAAACCCGGCTAGAAACCAAACCTACCGTTGTATTCTGTTTTGCATTGTTACTAAAAGCCCTTTGTTATTTCTAAAAATGAATCGAAGAGGTTCGTGATCTGTTTTCAGAATGATTTGAGCACCGTAAACCCACTGATAGAACTTCTTAAATCCGAATACGATAGCCCGCCTCTTTGTCGATGATTGCGCGATGCATTTCCGAGTCCGGAATTTTCTTGGACGCGAATGAAATTGGTCGCTCGGTGCCGTCAGCGTATCTGTGCGAGAGTATCGCTGACAGACCGTATTGACTCGCATCTGTGCCCAGTACTAGTTGCTCGTTCTTATCGTAAAACGCAAGAACTCTATCTGAGATTAACTCGTTTTTTGACCACTCGAACGCCTCCGCACACTCCAGCGACCAATTCCATTTTGTCTGTTTACCTAGCTCGTACAATGGCTTTAGCTTATCGGCCCTGTTTTCTAAGAACGCTTCATAATAATTAAGCATGCCTAAATACGCTTGTAATTGTTTTTTATTTTTTGGCGCTGGTGCGTCCGATATCGCGAGTGTTTTGGATCGTGATGGTCGCAATCCGCTTTGTCCAACGTAAATCCGAGAACCTCTAGCTTGTCTTTCAAAAACTCGCATTTCTCTTTGCGTACTCTTAAACCTGCTGTTTGCAATCTTTTAAATATCTCGTCTATAGTTTCGCGGTGAGTCTCGTCCGTAACCCCTGTACAGTATATATTGTCGATATATTTTTCCACGTGCGGGATCCCGTGTAAAATTTCGTCCGAGATCTCTTGCCACTCTCCCGGACTTGAGGCTACCCCTTCCGGAATTTTTGTGTATTTATACAACCCCTTTTGCGTGATAATTGTTAGGCAGTCTCTTGATTCCTCTGCCACTTCGAATTGTATAAACGCGTGCTTTAAGTCGATTTGTGACCATCTCGATCCTACACCCAGGGTTTGAAAGATTTGTTCTTTCAGAGGAATCGGATGTCTCTTGATTACCAAACATGGGTTAACCGTTAATTTGAAATTTCCGCATATTCTGACTGTTCCGTCGCTCTTTAACACTGGTACGATTGGCGTCGCCCATTTACTAACTCTAACTGGTTCGAGATTACCGCACGCCACTAATCTATCTATTTCTTGCGAGACTTTCTTGCGCAAAGCGAATGGCACGTGATGAGCTTTCATTTGTACCGGTTTATGATCATCTTTGAGTACCAACCCGATTTTTCGTCCCGTATATTTACCCTGCTCGCTTAAGAAAACATCAGGGAAGCGTTCCCGTACTCGTTTATATTCTGCATCCTCTAGTTCGCAATGTATTACTCCCGTGAATGTACCCGGCAATACTAGGGGCCAGCAGCCAAACTCGCTTAGCCACTGCCTCCCGATCAGTGTCGGCCCGTTGCCGCGCATAATATAGCAACTCAAGCGCTTTCGAACTTCTCAAAATTCAACATCTACTTCTATCATTCCCAGCGGTGGCATTCTAATCCCGCCGTATGCCCGCAGCGTTAAATCTGATGGTTTTAATTGAGTATTTGGAAATTTTCCGCGCCACGTGTTCTCGCTTATCGCTGCTAAGAACGCCCCCCCCGTCAACTTGCATTCTTACATTTGTATTGCTAATTCTCACCGATACGTACATTGGGTCCGCGCGCTTGCTTTCATTCCATACATACAATACATTGTTTTCGTTGTCTCTCTCTTCAAACAGTGGGAGGAAGTCTGCTCGGTTGTCATGATCCTCGTCTGCTTGCTGGTCTTCTCTGCTCTCCTCGTCCCCCTTTTCTTCCATGAGATTGACCGATCGTCTATTATTTCTCTGGCTCCAACACGCGGCTTCAAGATGTCTTCTACGTTTGCAGAACGAGCAGCTCGCTGACTGCCTGTGTTTACATGCTCTTGCCAAGTGATCGTTCTTCATTCCACAGCAGTAACAACTGTAGCTTGGGCCCCGCTGCTTTTCGACGTCTCTGCTTCCTCCGCCGCCTCTCCCTTTGGATTGGACCCCTCGTTGTTGACCTTGGAAGTTTCTCGATCTTATGTAATTCACTTCAGTGCTTGTGCTCCCGCCTTGCTCGTGACATTGAGTTTTCGCTGCATTTTCTATCGCCGCCTCTCTCGCTACGGCGAGCGTTTTCGCTTCCTCGAATGTCAGCGTGTCGGGTTGCCTGAACGGCTCAACTCTCGTATCATGGTCTCTTAGCCCCTGAGCCAACTGATCCCACAATGCTGTTTCCAGGTTCCCGAAATTGTAGTGCAACGCCAGTTGCCTGAGACGTGCTACATATCCTGCAATGCTCTCTTCACGCTCCTGCCTCGCCTGGTTGAACTTTGCTCTCTCCATGATAATACAGCGTTTCGGTTGTACTTGGGCTCCCATCAACGTGTTGATTTGCTCGAATGTCTTTTCTTTCGGTTTCGCCGGCGCGCACAAGTTTCTGATTAGCTTATACGCTTCAGGACACACTTTTGTCAATAGTATAGGTACTTGTTTTTCTGGCGGTATATCGTTCGCATCGAAGAACAGCTCTAGCTGCTCTATATAGATTTCCCAGTCATCCTTTAGATCAAAGTCTAACTTTGTTGATGTGCGCAGCATTGTTCTTGGTTGTGTGGATGCCTCTCTCCCCGTATCTGCTGTCTCCGCTCCTTCTGCGTCCTTCTCGTCTTTATCGCTTCCACTTGCGCTGTCTAATTCTTCTGGCGCTCCTTGCTCGCGCACCTTTTTCACCAGAGTTTTTCTCAGCTCGTCGATCGTCGCCGTCTCGTCAGCTATAATCTCGTAGCTTAGTAGTTTCGGTATGATCTGCGGCTTCGAAAGCTTGTAGACCCAGGACACTTTTGGCTTTCTCGGCATCCGAAATTATGTTTGCACTATTTTTCACCGTATTTATATTTGCACTATTCTGCGCCACGCTTCTCCACGCTCCGCACAGTGCTTTTATCCTCGTCGCCACTTGTGGTATACTCCCATAAGTTGTAGTCACTTGTCAGATATATATGCTCTTTATTAAATGTTCGACTCGTGTGGTCGTATACAAGACTCGTGGCTTACTGATCTATTGTACGCTCGCAAGCTGAGGGAAGAGATAGAGGCGTGTCGTTAGAGGCAGCACCTGCCGACACTCTTAACTACTCTCGCCGAGACACTACAAACGCTGTCAATGCCTTGCTTGCATCAAATTTCATGAATGGGCCAGGGCAATTTACATAATCATTGTTCGCATCATAAACCTTATGGTCATTTCTGCATCCCGGGTGAAAGAAAATCTTAGTACATGTTTTACAAACTATAACCTGACTCTTTATCTCTTTCTTACATGCCGAGCAAGAATACTCGACACCCTTTTCTTCCATATCAGTTTCACACGGTAATACAGCTGCGTGTCGATAGTAGTACGCCTAGATCACACCAGATGTCACGCCCATCCAGATATCGCCACATGCACGCAACCAGGCTGAAGGAGCAGTCGAGTGCAGCAAAGCGCAGAACAGCGATGCACGCGCCTGCGCAACCGATGTAGCCGTCACTCACGCATTCATTCCAAGCAGTGAGGATAGGGTTGGAAAACAACTTGCATCCAAAATACAAAGCACATAAGCAGCAATATCAGAAGACCGCATATGGCTCGTGACAAGCAACGAAAAACCTGCTTATACCTGCAACATAACAGCCCGAAGGCAGCAAGCGGCAGGAATAATGTTCGCTTAAAGACAGAGCAAGGCAGATCACACGCATGCGGTACTCACCAGAGGTAGAGAGACAGAGAGAGAGACAGAGAGAGAAGAGAGAGAGAGAGAGAGAGAGAGAGAGAGAGAGAGAGAGAGAGAGAGAGAGAGAAAGTTTGATTTTGAGTTTGAGTTTATTTATTATGCCACAGTCAAGACTTTAGGCAAATAATGACTAATACAAAGATATAGATGAAGTAAGCAAGAGCGAAATATAAAAACAGAAGTTGGAATAAGTATGAACTAAAAAGATACAGAACGCAGTGTGATAACTACAATAAAGCAATGGGCCAAAGCGGAAACAATGAAGATAATGATGACAACATAGCAAAAAAGTAATAACATTATTTCCACCTCAGCCGATGATTCACTACCAAATTTCGTTGAAAAAGTGTAAATTATATAAAATACTACTGAAGAATTATGAATCAACGGAATCAAGTCGTTGTGCTCTCTCAGACTACAAGAGATACTAATCACAGAAAAATAACATTAAAACTTAAAACTAGTTTAAATTTTGAAGTTGCAACAATTTATGTACAGTGACTAGGACCACTTAGACTAAATTGTATTTAAACCTAAACTACATCTTACATAAACAGTAGATAGCACCATGATATAACCTCAAATAGAACTAAGCTTAAGTGAAAAAAGATAGCCGTTGAGCTTTCGCTTAAATTCGTTGACAGACGATGACAACACAACCTCAATAGGAAGCGAATTCCATAAGTAAATACCCGCAAGGTGGAAGGACCTATGACAAGTCTCAGTTCTGTGGATGGGAATTTGAAAAGTATGCGGTAGCGCTAACCGTGACGATCGTCTAATCGAGAGATCAGCCCTGACAAAGATTTCAGAGAGGTAGCTAGGAGACATACCATTATATATCATACATTTCAATACCGAGGAAATAAAGGCGTCTATTTTTCACAGACAGCCACCCTAGTTGATGATGGTAAGGCGTAATATGAACATCGCGTCTCAAATTGAAGATAAACCGAATCGCAAAATTGATAAGTCTCTGCAGTTTTGTATTGAGCTCGTCCGTAACACCATTATAAACAAGAGAACAGTAGTCCAACAGAGGCCAAATCAATGCAGACACGAGTTTTACACGCAGTTGAAATGATAAGGAGTTTTTGTGAAACTTAAGTTTATGCAGCGTGAAGTGTAACCTCTTAGAAATTTGGGCAACGTGGCTGTCCCAAGATAGATCAGAGTTCATGATGACACCCAGATTCCGTGCCTGGGTGACAAACGGAACAGAGGTGCCACGAACGGAGATAAGAGGTAAATCGCTAAGATTTATTTGGTCAACGTAACGCTTGCTACCGAATATTAATACCTTGGATTTCTTGAGATTGAGAGACAATCCATTTGTGGACGCGTATTCAGAAATAACACCAACATCATGCGCCACCAACTGCAAAGCAACATTCAATTGACCAAAGAGACACTTACGGTAATTTTGCATGTCGTCAGCAAAAATCAAGCGCTGGGTAAATCTAAGGAAAGCACCGATGTCGTTGATGAATAGGGAAAAGAGGAGCGGTCCCAATACTGATCCCTGTGGAACACCAGAGGTGACAGGTAGCCAATCAGAGAATCCGTCAACCAGATCAACAACCGCTTACCGAAAACCCTAATTTCCTCAATTTAGTCAGAAGTATAGGATGAGAGACAGTATCAAAAGCCTTACTAAAATCAAAGAGGACAAGGATCAATACCTCACCTGCGTCAACGCCGCTTTTAATATCGTGAGATAGTCTTAAAAGGGCAGACTGGGTAGAGTAACCCTTACGATAACCCGATTGACGGTCATCGAGAATATGGTGCGAATTGATAAAGTCAACGATTTTGCGGTGCAAGATTTTTTCGAACAGCTTAGAAAGTTCACACAAGTTGGCAATGGGTCTCGTTTTAGAGGGAGAGATAGATGATTTGACTTTAGAGAGAGGACGCACTATAGCGCGTTTCCAAAGAGATGGAAAATAACCAAGATTGAGACAGCAGTTAAAAAATGAGGTCAAGAGGTTGTCAATATGAGGCAAGGCCAAGGCGATAGCAAACAGTGGTAATTGATCGTAACCCGAGGCAAAAGAAACAGAAGATGGAGAAACCATTAAGGAGCGTAGGTTGTCATAAGATATTTCAGTAAAACTAAAATGTGGTTCATCAGGCACGATGGATAGAATGATATTAGAGAATTGAGATTGTAAACAAGGAGGATAACAATTAGAGACAGAAGAATAATGGGCATTCAAAAGATCACGTGAAAAAAAGATGAGAGGTGAGGAAAGAGGTGATTCAACTAAACCAAGATTGGCAAGTTCACGCCATATCTTGGACGGATCGGAAGCTGTGCTCAATCTGTTCATGTAAAACTGTTCTCTGGCCCCCCGCAAATCAAGCGTGAGATGATTCCTATAGAGCCTGTAAATATGAAAATCAAGAATGTTGCTAGATCTGCGCGCGGCATTAAAGAGACAGTTACGATGCCGAATTCGGCGTTTAAGGTCAACAGTAAGCCAAGGCGCTGACGGACGAGTCACACGAAAAGAATGAATAGGAGCATGTAGATCCAAACTAGCAGTGATATCATTAGTAATGGTGCTCAGTATGTCATGAATGTCCGACTCGCCCGAGCTCGCAAGACAAAAATCACGCGGGAACGAAGAAGAGAGCATGGAGGTAAGAGTTTCAACGAAACTTTGCTTGTCGAATCTCTTATAGCAGCGCCGAACTAAGGTGCGATTCGTGAAGGACAGAACCTTAAATGAATAAGTTAACTCGATAAGATCATGACCATTGATAAAGGGAGCATCAGACTTACGAAAAGATAAAACTTTATCCAAGTTGTCGACTATGAAAACGTCTAACCATGAGTCTGAAGAACTGGTATGAAAAGTCGATCGCGATTCAACAATATTAAGCGACAACTGTGAAACTATGCCCCTGAGGTGATTGGATTCATACGATGAAGCAAGGAGGTTGCAATTGAGAGACAGAGACAGAGAGAGAGAGAGAGAGAGAGAGAGAGAGAGAGAGAGAGAGAGACAGAGAGATTGATTGATTGAGTTTATTATGCACAAGCCAAGGCTAAAGGGCAAAGATACAAATAAGAAGAGACATAGAATGTAACATAATAATAGCCGAGTAGTAGAACGAAAAGAAGTTGCATATATGTTGCATACTAATGTAAAACTTAAAACTAATATATAAACTAAAAGAAAAAGCAAGAACAATAATCCGCAACTTAACCTAAACTAAAGCTAAGTAACCTATTAGTGTGCGCAGATTAACCTAACCTAGACAATATACATAACGTAGCAGACTAGAAGTCTGACTAGACGACGGTAACATTGCACAATATGATTCACACCAGATGGCTAAAAGTATCAATTAGATTCAGATGCAAGTAAAAACAAGCGGAGAAGGTCTTTAAAGGATGAAAAAGTAGCTGCTGATGTTATACTGCTAGGAAGAGTATGCCAAAAACGTATTAAAGAAAGGCGAAAGGAGTGCATGTACATAGTAGTTCTGCAAGACGGAATATGAAAAGATTGTGATGAGGTAACAAGGCGATCAGATCTTCTCAGAGATGGGTCAAGAAGGGTAAAGAGCTCGCTCAGGTATGATGGAGAGTGTAGAAAAAGGATGCGATACATCTGACAACAGAGAAAATATAACCTTCTATTTTCCACCGAAAGCCATCTCAATCGACGTCTATATGGCGTAATATGCTCATCTCGTCTTAGATGAAAAATAAATCTAATACAGCAATTTACCAGCCTCTGCAGTTTGGTATTCAACTCGTTACTTAAGCCGTGGTAGACAAGACAACAATAATCTATATGAGGCATAATCAAGGTCATCACTAGTTTAGTTCTCAATTCGGTGGAAAGTGAATTTCTGTTGAATTTTAGTTTATGCAATGCATAATGGACCCTTTGCGAGACATTCAAAACGTGTTTCCTCCAAGAAAGAGTAGACGTAAATACAACGCCCAAGTTCCTCACTTCAATCACAAAAGGAAGAGGGACCTGGTTTACAATAATAGGCGGTAAAAGACTACAATCAATATCCTTAACATAAGCTTGACTGCCATAAATAAGCACCTTGGATTTGGCAGGATTCAGTTTAAGACCGTTAGACTTAGCATAATCAAAAATAGCGTTCGCATCCATAGAAATCAACTCCAAACCGTGACAAATTTCGGTCGGAGAGCACGAGAGATACACTTGAATGTCATCAGCAAACATCATGTGATGTGCATGCAACAAGACGCGCCAAATATCGTTGATAAATAGAGAGAATAAAAGTGGGCCAAGCACGGAGCCCTGAGGGACACCGGAGGACGTAGATAGCCAATCAGAGAAGTTACCAGCATCATCGACCACGGCCTGAGAACGGCCGGTTAAGTAAGAAAATATCCAAGTAAGAACAGCGTCAGAGAAACCAATCTCCCTAAGTTTGATGAGCAAGCGCAGATGTGGAACTGTGTCAAATGCCTTACTAAAATCAAAGAGGATCATGATTGTGATAAGTCTATTATCAATCCCCTCTTTAATATCGTCACAGACACGTAGAAGTGCAGACTGAGTGTTGTGACCCGGTCGATATGCGGACTGTCTAGGATTTAAGATACCATGTTCAGTTAAGTAGTCAGTAATTTGTGAGGCGACGATCCTCTCAAGTATCTTAGAGAGTTCAGGCAGATTGGCTATCGGTCTCGTATCAGACGGGGATAGTGGAATACGAATCTTCGAGAGAGGGCGGATAAGCGCTCGCTTCCACTGAGACGGAAATACAGATGCTTCTAATGAGCGGTTAAATAGAGCGGTAAAATACGTTGAAATCATAGGCCAAGCAATACGCAAAATATAAAGCGGAATTCCATCAGACCCAGACGCATAAGAGTGAAGTGGTCCAACAGAAATGAGCTTAAAAATCATGCCAGGCGTTATGTCGGAGAAAACAAACTCTGGGCGCTGAGATGGACGAGCTACCGGAGCAATGGCGGATATGAAGTCAGCATACAAGCAAGGCGACTGAGCGTTAGAAACTGAAACGTAAAATGAATTTAATTGATCAGGTGTAAAAAAACGTAAAGGAGAAACTAAGGATGATTTAACAAGCCCCAAACGAGCCAGTTCTCTCCATAGTTTACCAGGATCAGTGATGTTTTTAAGAGAATTGAATTGAAAATCGCTTTTGGCACGCTTTATATCAATATTAAGCCGATTACGAAAAAGTCTATAGGTGGCGTAACCAAGCAAACTATTAGAGCGCTTTGCCTGCTTGTATAGCTGATCACGAGTACGAAGCCTTGTTTTCAGTTCGGCCGTGAGCCACCGCGCAGGGGGCTTCCTGACAACAAATACACGCTCAGGAGCAAATACATCGAGTGTTCCAAGTAAGGTATCGGACAGCACCGCACAAAGCCCGTCGACTCCAGCAACGCCAGTCCAGTCGCACAGTCCGACACGACCACCCAGTGATTGCCCGGATGGACGCCAGGAAATCGGTACTCTCAACAACAGACTGAAGGTGTTCACGAAACTCATCACCATCAATGGCTCTATAACTACGCCTTAAGATGTTACGTTCAATCGCTGAGTTCATACCAAATGATAGCGATAATTCGATGAGATCGTGACCCGGTACAAACGGGCACTCGGATTTAGCAAACGTCAGGACCTTTTCTCCGTCGTCCACCGCAAAAACATCCAACCATGAGTCAGAAGTGGACGTATGATGCGTAGCATCCGAGTGCACAATATGCATTGATATGCCCGACATAAGTTCCCGCAGATAACTAGCCTCAAAATTATTCGAAAGAAGGTCGCAGTTAAAGTCTCCGCCAATGATTATGTTTTTATACAAATGCGAAACACTCGTGAGTGTTTCGACGAATTCCTGAAAGAGGTGACCCTTAGGTCTTCTGTAGACAGACGCAAATAAAACAGTCTCATCATTAGGTACACGGATTTCGATAATGAGATATTCTGGAGAGTTAATGTCAACACCCGAAGAAGCAGCTATAACTCCGACCTTCAACGAATCATGAACATAGCAGGCGACTCCTCCGCCTCGTCTACCCAATCGATCATTACGGATTAAAAAATAGCCATCTAAAGCCACCAGAGCGTCGGAAATGTCAGAATGTAGCCATGTTTCGGATACCGAAATGACATGAAATGCATTAGCAGCAAAATGAATTCTAATTAAGTCTATATGTCCCCGAAGGGAATTAGCATTGAACTGAGCTACGCGAAATTGAGCAGACGAGACAGGTTTACAATGTGTAGCAGTAGACAATAGTTGGTCAGACAATAACCGGTCGGAACGTGCACGTCAAACGAGTTTATCAAGATCGACTTCAGAATTGACATGAATAACTGGCTCACCATCGGAGTGTCTAACACGAATGCAACCATCCTTTACCCAGATATATTTATAAGACTTTTCTCTGACAATCCGTTTAGCCCGCTGCAACAAATCATATTTATCCTTGGGCAGAAACTCGTTCACATGCACGTTCCGATCAGAGCCGTTATCGCAAACCTCTTTCTGCTTAAGCGTACGTCGTGCTCGCTTTTTGGAAATTACTGCATCACGCACCGCACCAGAGGCTAAGGTGACGATATAAGAATTTGTAGAAGAGACCGGTAAGGTCCGGTCACGAGCTGCCACCGGTTGAGGCTTACGTACAACGGGCCTGACATCTAAAATGTGACACGATAGCTCAGGGACATCAAGAGTCGAGAATACATTGCAAACACATGTCGAAGGGGAGATAGACATTGTAGCAGGCACACCAGATATAATAAGCATGTTGTCACAATTAGTCTGAGCTTGCGGAATAAAACCCATCCGCTCACTTTTTAAATTGCGTACCTCCTTCGTGAGAGCAGCACACTGCTGCTCTAACTCAGCGATACGCTGACTGTTCCGATCGACACCGCTCGCAATGCAGTTCAACTGATTCAGTTTCTCATTGAGCTCGCTATTAGTACGCTGCTGGTCTTCAACAAACGCAGAGAATCTTGAATTAAGTTCGCTATGTGTACGTTCCGACACTTTCATTTGCTCAATCAACTGACGCAAAAGAGTATTGGTAGTAGCATCAATCTGTGATTGAGATTGAGATTGAGTGCAAGTGTTCACAGGAGTAGCCATTGCAGCGAAATCAATTAACGGTGCAGTATTATCCACCACTGGTGTAAGAGGTGTCGTTAATGAAGCAGCCAATGATTTACAGCAAGTGTCTGCGTATCTATTACGAGAATAAGACTTGACACAACCGGGGTGAAACACTCTCCTGCACTCGCACTCAACCGATGTAGTCGCAATCGATTTATTGCACTTGGTACACGCACGCTGCATGAATTGTCCGTTAACCACAGCAGAGAATAGAACCAAAGAATGCGGTACAGCAGTCCAGCAGGTAACAGATGATAGTACGTCTCGGAGTCCACAGATGTCACCACAAGCATAAATCGGATGATAACACGCGCACAAGAGATAGTATCGTGCAGAGAAGAGAAGAGCAGGAGCATGCGCAGCAAGATCAAAACGTCAATTCCAAGATCAGGCAAGAGTGAGGTTAGAGTCAGAAGTGATAATTCAGTTCAAGACCTCCGGTGCAGTAGTTGCAAGGAAAGAAAGATAATATATCAGTCTTGACAAGCAACAAAAAACCTGCTTAAGCCTGCAACAAAACAGCCCGAAGGCAGCTTACGGCAGTAATACAGTTCACAGAGAGAGAGAGAGGGAGAGGGAGAGGAAGAGGAAGGGGGAGGGGGAGAGGGAGAGGGAGAGGGAGAGGGAGAGGGAGAGGAGAGAGGGGAGTGGGAGAGGGAGAGGAGAAGAGGAGAGGGAGAGGGAGAGGGAGAGGAGAGGGAGAGGGAGGAGGGAGAGGGAGAGGGATTGATTGATTGATGGAGCTTTATTAGCCTTCTCGGCTATTTTTTTACATCAAAATATCTTAGCTACCATCCTCCACATGAGGACAATAATTCTCTTAACCTACGCTTGATGGTTCAAGTCTTTCGGATTGCTTAATTTCTATCGGTATAGGGCGGTATACATGTTCAAACCTTCATAATTATAAACTTTTCTGTGCGCTTCTCGTCCTGCGATATTGAATTCTAACATTCTCAGCCTGCCTCGTTTGCCGACCACTCACATCCTCCTACTATTTCTATCCTATTACTTAAATGTTTTGGCATTATGCCTCTTACTAACTTAAAATAAAAAATACATACTATTATACATTAGCCTCTGTCTTATATTCATAAACTTAAGGGTTTGCAGCATCACATCTACCTTTGTATATCGCGAGCATTGAAGTTATGATTCTCATGGCACGGTTTTGCGCCACTTGTAGTCGATTTAGTTGCGTTTCTCACCCATGCCTACTAAGCAGCGTTGCACAATATTCAAAATGAGGCGCTATGATAGACTTATACACAGTACATCTAGTGTACACCGATATATCATTTCCTATTCTATTCAGAAAACTCACTTTTTTTCCCTATTTTCTTTAACATATATCACAGTGATCCTCCCAACGGAGTTTACTATCGATCATTACACCCAGATGTTTCGCTACCTCGACACGCTTTATTACAGTTCCATCCAAACTTTTTACAATTATGTCTGTTTTTAATTCCTTTCCCTTATACTTCTAACTATCATATATTTGGTCTTATCTGCATTCATTTTCAACATATTCACATTCATCCATTCTTCAAGTATACCGAGCAACCATATTTAGTTTTATCCTAATTCCTCACAACTTCCTCCTGTTACACTTGCGGTCGTGTCATCTGCAAATAGTCTAAATATACTTCCCTCCGGACAGACTTTAACTATATCATTTATATACAAGATAAACAATAGAGGCCCTAATACGGATCCCTGTGGCACGCCATATACTGTCTCAATTATTTTAGAACATATATCATTGATTCTGACTTGCTGCTTTCTATTACTTAAATACGATATTATCCATTCCAATACCACACCTCTTATTCCATACTGATATATTTATCCACTAATCTTACTCTATCAATTGTCCTCAAACGCTCTCCTGAGATCCAAGAATAACACTCCCACCATTTTTTTAATCCTCAATTATCAACTTCCCATTCCTCGATACAACTTTGAATTGCTGACTCACACGACTGCTGTTTCCTAAAACCCGATTGATATTCGGTTAATATTTCATTATCTTCTATAAATTTATCCAACTGTTTTTTAACCACTAATTCTAACACTTTTTCATATATTGGTAACATATTAATTGGCCTATAATCACCTCGCTGTCTTTGGTTTGTTTACCTTTGGTATCGGTATTATCGTTGATGTTTTCCATCCTTCTGGAAATTTACCTGACCTAAGCGAATCATTTATCACACCTACGAACTCATTATTTATCACAGGTAGCGCCATTTTCAATATATTACTATTTATCCCTTCCTTTGTTCCGTTCTTTCGTGGTAGTTCCCTAACAATTAGTTCTAGATCACTTTCACTATTGGCTCAAAATTTTCCATAATCCCCCTTATTCTCAATTACATAAATAGATCTTCTACCTGTGTCTTTTATTTCTCTACTATTAATAGATTGCACAATGTTACTAATACTTTTTACATAGTATGAATTAAATTTATCAGCTATATTGCACTCATCCATATCTTCTACTATTTCAAAGTCAACATTATCAATGTTCACTGGACCCCTTTGCTCACCCTAATTAGTTCTTTCAATGTTTTCCACATTTTTGTAGGATCCCTCCTATTACTATCTATCATATCCTGATAATATTCTTTTCTTTTTCGTCCTGATAAGTTGTAATAACCACTGCATTTCTCTCACTTGTAAATTGCACCCAATCCTGTTCCACATCAGTGTTTAATTGCCCTTAAATAAGGCTGTATCCCTTTTAGCTGCAGCCATTCTATGTTCCTCTGAAAACCATTTCTTCCCTTTCCCAAATTTTCGGAATTCTAACTTTTTCTTAGGCGATGTAGTATCTAGCGCACTAACCATATTCTCAACAAATTGATCTGCTCTCTCGTTTACATCTAGCTCTACTATTTGCTTACATTTCCCTTCTGCTATTAAATTAAGAAAAATCGTCTGCATTAAATTTACTATAATCCTACCAATAAAATTCTCTATATTTATCACTCGACGTTACTAACACTAAAGTCAACTTTCAGCCACGCATGATCCGTTATTTTAGGTTTTTCCTTTACTTGAACATTTACTTCACTATTCGCGAAACTAAATCTATAATTGTTTGACTGTTTTTGTAACTCTTGTTGGACTATTAACATATTGTTTCATTCCAAGCTTACATTG